>VWZV01006860.1:407916-675850 GCA_013397155.1 Irena cyanogastra | reverse complement strand
GTTTTTTTTTTTTTTTTTTTTTTTTTTTTTTTTTTTTAATATATATATTCCCATAAAGATTTATATTCTGGCCTTTGTTGTCTGGGATCCTTGTCTCTTACCCTTTATGCCAGAAAAGGAAATTGTACATTAAGGTAAATTGCTACTCCTGATACTTCTTTCCCTTGACTGATGGTTTTCTATTACAGGCTTGCAAGAATTCAGACTGGAAAGAAACCCAAGCATCTTGATTGAAAAGATTTGATACATTCTTTTCAAATTCATGCTATCTAAATCACAGCAGGATGACTTGTAATCAAAGTTTCTTGAAAAGAACATAAATTTAGGGAAAAGGAAAAGGCCATTCAGCCCATTGCAAGTCATCCTGGTTAACATAGTTCTTCCACAATAGTATCTCCCTTCTTCTTTAATGACCCCAGTGCCTCCAATTCCAAACTTGGCTCAGTAGGCTACTGAAAAATTGTATTTCTTTTTGAGTGAAAAGTACTTCCTTGCGTTGGTTCTGAATTTCATTTTTTCAGTCAGTTCCAGTTCTGCTTCCCTGTTCAGCCTTTTATAGTCAGCCAAACAGTGAGTCAAGTGTTATTGAAAAAGGTTTTCCACCCTGTATTTCTCAGAGTAGATGAGTTTGTAATTCTCTCTTTTTCTCAATTTTGCAGCGACAAAAAATGAACTCAAAAAATGAACTGTGATTACGAGACCGTGGACTTCAAACCAGACTTCTCTTCCACTCCTTTCCCTTAAAGGTGTGTTTGAAGCTAATCTTTTAAAACACTGGTGTTTGATTTTTGTTCACCTGTTTGCCTTTGTTGACTGCTGACATACACACACACGTGCCAGCCCCTCCAAGCACTGTGGCACCCCCTTTTCTCCTCAGTGTACTCGCTGAATCTGACACAGAAAAGACATCCCAGATGACTAACACAGAAAAAAAAAAACAACAAAAAAACAGGCATGTGATTCAGCAACTTATTTCAATGATCTGAAAAATGCTAAAAAAAAAAATTACCTTAAGAATACCCTCTTTTGTATTCACAGTCTGAATAACTTCACATGCAAAAATTAATAGGTCGGGTTAAATAATCTCCAAAGTCACTCTCTGTAGATTTTGCTTTTATTTTTTTTTTTGTTCGGGGAATGCTATAGCTTCAAGTTTCACCAAGGTCATCTTTCATCCAAAAAACTTAATATAATTAGTATCAATTCTGCATTTTGTGAGGCTCACACTGGAAGTTATTAACTGTGTTTCAAGTGGAGTGTCAGAGAAACGAAGGGCAGAAAGAGTAATCTTTTCAGCTTCAAAGGCACAGTTGATGACTTCAGTTCTCTGGTTAGTGAGAAAGACGTGCATTTTTTATTAAAGGTGTTAGCAATATATTTGAAACTATAAGCAGTTTTATCTCTTTTTTCTCTCCTTTCCTCGTTTCTAGAACTTGGCATCACTTCAGTCTTTTTTTAAACATCGCACATGGCACTGGAACAGTTGCTTTAGATGTCCTTGTTGTTAGCTATAACAATATTTAGCTATATACTTTTGCTTGTAACAGTGAAGCACTTCATCAATACCCTGACAGCTCAGAACTTGCCAAAATCTGCCTTACTCAGTAATAAATAGAAAAAAACTATATCAGTTTTGCGGGTAGTGCCTTTAAAATACCATAAACACCTCTCTAAAAAAAGTAAAACTAAGCTTTGTGATCCCATATAAACACAGCAACAGTGAAGGACATCCAACAGCAACCATTTGCTTAATCTTTCTCCCTGCTGCAAGAAATCCAGTATATTGCCCTTAACACCCATCATTAAAGATGTGCTTGACAACGCCCTTAAAACAAACCAAATCAAAATCTTAATAAGATCCTAAAGATCATAGATTCAATTATTTCAAATGAAATTGAAGAATCAATTTCAAAGTATATTTACAGAGTCTTCTTTACAATAAATATTTGCTTTTGAGAAGAAAATGCATATGGAATGTGAAGCCTTCAAGAACCAATCTATGGCTGTTAACCTCAGAGACATTGAGGTGAGAAGCAAGGCTCAAGTTTGCAACAGGGAGGATAACTAAGTGCTGAAGAGAAACACTAAGGGGAATTGTGGATTCTCTGTTTCCTTAGGTCCTAAATTAAGTCTACATATGTCCTGGTGCATACTCTTTAATAAAATAAAGGTTTCTGTGTCTCATCATAAGTCTATGAGACAGGAAACTATACAAGAATTTAGGCTAACTGACCCAGCAGGTTCCTCTGGACTGAGCAAATTACAGATTTTATCTGTGAATAACACACCAAAACTACATACAGCCCCACTGAAAATTAATGAGCTTATCTATATGTAGAGTTTTACTCGGAAGAAAGGAAAGCACAGCCTGTTTTTCTGCAGAGGAAATACTTTGGGTATCTGCAGGGCATTGTCAAGCTTATAGGGCAGCACTGACAATACACAAGAAATAGGCTGTCTCTATTTGGACTGGAAAATCCAGATACATGCACTATCAGACCTGCAAATGAGATGAGATAAACTCATTTAACCAAACTGCTTGTAGAGATATAAATACTAGGTCTCCAAAGTCTCTTGAAATCAGTAGAATTCTGGTTTTTAAAGCAAGAGGCACAAAAACCTATTTTTTAAAAAGTTATTATTTTGAAAATCACATTTTAAGCCTGAAGAGAGCAGGAAGTTAGTATTAATAATACAGTTTTTATATCTTGTTTACACCTGAATGTTGAAAACCAATAACTTGAGGTCAGCACCCAACTAGGGGTCAGATGAAAGCAGTCAGTGTGACATCAGCACACACTGACTGTGGTGTAGCACTTTACATAGAGGTGGTGGCACTGATCACTTCAGTCCTCCTTCCCAGGGATTTCTGGAAATGCCTGTGCTTCCCTGCTAGCTGCATGTGGAGGCTGAGCAGAAGGAGAGCTAACACCTTATAGCCTGTGGCACCTGAGGTGAGGTCTGAGGCTGAGCTCAGAGCAAAGGATGCTCTTGGCAGGCAGTAAAAATGCTTCCAGCAGAAGGAACTCTTAATTTGGAGAACCTCTTGCACTGCCAGTTTACAATAGAGACTGTCAGACTGCATAATTCATACGCAGTAGAGAAAAAAAAAAAAGCCAAAAAAACCCCCAGTGTGATCAGAGCTTAGGCTGGGAATGTTTGAATTCCTGACGCATTGCTGAAGCCTCTCTGGAGCTCAGCTACATAATGGAATCTTTATCAGACCATCAACCAATTGTGATACTTATCTGCACAGCCCTGCATTTTGGGTTAAGTGATAATCCATCAAGGCTGGAAATCATTGTGTACTTTTTAAGTTACCTACTTCATTACTGCAAGCTGACAGCTGGATGGATTTGTTAGCACTAGAAATATTTGTCCCAGACACAAAGAGTAGGTTCCTAATATATGATATTATGATATTTTCTTTCATGTATTCAGTGTGCCTGTAGCTTAATCTATGTCTCATTTATGATATTCATTTACTTGGCAAACTATTCAGATCATGAAATCTATCTTTATTTGTTCCAGAATGCAACAGCCTCATTTCAGGAATAATATGACCAAATAATGTGTAATAATGATGACGGTCTTCATCTTACATCATAATGGCTGTTAAGCAGAGAAAATTGCCATTTTATAAATGGCACAGGCCTCTGCTTTTGTTTGTAAAGGCAAAAATTTCAAAGCACAGGTACTTTTCATGGCAATGGAGGTAACTAGCCTCATGTGGGTCATGCTGCCAGAATTTTTTTTGGTGGTTAGACTGCACGAGTGATATACAAGTTGCCTTGAGGACTACTCTTGGATTGATATCACAGCTACAAAATATCTTTTAGAAGTATCTGAGAACTAGAAATTCCACACAGAAGCATTTGGGTCTGATTTTGATCTGCTCACAACAGACATCAGGGTATTTCTGTTTCAATTTTTCAGCATATAGTGATAATGCAGTTTTATATTTAGTTTCACACCGCATGAAAAATTTCCTCTCTCCATGACCACATTCTGCTGCTACTTACTGCCCTCTTGCCTCTGAGACACAGGAAGATATCCCGTGTGGATGCCTAGCCTTAAATTTAAAAAAAACAAAACAAAACAAACAAAACAACGTTATTTTCATATTGTGTTTGTACAACCTCTGGCTTGGAGCTGGCATGGTTTGGTCTGTGATCCCCATGCATGTGGACACACAATGTTTGCCATTATTCTAATTCTATGGGGACACAGAAATCTGTAGGAATCCAGCCAATAAAGTATGAAACTGCTTGAGAATATTTGTTTTGTTTTTTAATCTTGTTGTTTGTTTTGTGGGTTTTTTTGGGAGATGGGAGTTGAAGGGAGGGGTTTAATTTTTTTTTTTTTTTAATCTTTTTTTTTTTTTTTAATCTTTTTTTTTTTTTTTAATCTTTTTTTTTTTTTTTAATCTTTTTTTTTTTTTTTCCCCAGATTATGTTATAAGAAGGTTTCCCTGGCTCTGCATCTATCAGACCTGAAAACCAAAGAGCTCTTTGAGTTAGAACAGATGCTACAACCTCCTCTGTTGATCTTAAATCTGTGAGCTTTGAGAATTCACAGCACTAATTGCACCACCAAGCCTGACTAGTGGAATGAAACCTTAATTAAATGGTGCTTCAGAAAAGGAACAAATACTGTGCAACCCCTAAAACGGGCACTGTGGCTGACTAAGCCTCGTGAAAATATTGTTGTAGAACTTAAGAAACTCCAAGTCCTGTTCATAACAGGTATATTTTGATATAAAAAAATCCAACAGTTTGATCTACCAGCTGGGTGCAGATGCTAGGGAAGGTTTTCCAGCTGTTACTCAGCTGTAGCTTGTGGAAGTTTCACCTGGGTAATGGCTCTTACCAAGACAGTCCTGCTTAGAGATTTTGGAAAACAGGCCTAGAAAATAAGTTTGAGATCTCATCATGGTCTAACATAGGTTTATCGTGATTTTTTAACACACCATCTATACAGCTGGGGAAGAAGTAGATTGTAAAAATAATGATAATGAAAGAAAATCAGTATAAAATCAAGAGATGGCAGTTCTTGAAAGATGGATGATGAAGACTTGAATGACTAATGGAAAAGAAAAATCTAAGGCACTGTTGTTTGAATCTCAATTTTTAGGCCTTACTGACAAATCTAGACCTTGGGTAAACCAGGAGGAGACTGGTATAAAAGTAGGGAGAAAGAAGAACTAAAATGTACAAAGTTCCAATTTTCCTAATTTCTAATATCCACTTTGAATAAACCCGGCCACAAATTAGATTTTATATTACTGCTACAGCTATAAAGTAATATGTAAATGAACTGGCTTTTAGCTGGCTGTCATAGGAAACTGCTTTTAATGTTAGACAATGATCATTTTTATTATCAGAACTGAATGCAAGTAAGCACACACAAATATATTTAAAGTGTAAGTCTACTCTTATCTCCTTTGCCCCTCACGTATTCTACAGCTCTTCCTTGCTTTGTTGTTTCTTTCTTTGTCAATATCTCAGTCTGCCAAGTTATATTAATCAGATTATGAGAAAGAAAAATAAAATCACAAGGAAAGAACTGGTAATGTTTAGCATTTTTTGATATGAAAAAGTATCAGGACTATAAGTACTGTACTGTCCAAGTAATTTCTGCATTTAAACTACCTATAATGACACAGTTATTCTATTAGGGTTAAGCTTTGGATTTTTTTTTTTTTTAATTTTAATAGAGACTTCAAGGTAGAACCAGGAAAAAAAAAAGAAAGTAACCTAATTTTTTAGCTAGGATGGTTGATATTTATGCTTTTGAATAGAAATATTCACACTTAAAGTCACAATAGTTTTCAGAATTATTACATCTTCAAAGCCCTCCTTATGCCACTGTAAACTCGTAAGTTTAGCTCTAGAGATTTCCTTTAAGAAATCTTTATTTTATACCAGAGTCAAACCCAATAAAATCATAGTGGATTATGGTAAGGCAGGGGTTTCACTGATATATAAACGTGTGCATTTTTTGGCTTTGTGGTCACCCTGACAAATAAACTCTTGATCTCCCCAGTGCAGCTGCCTGGGAGCAGCACCATGTCTGCGCTGCACACAACAGCTTCTGGAGATGTTTTTAGGCGTTGCTATACAGAGCCTTGAACCTTCTGGTACAGTCATCATCCAAGTGAGTCAGCTGAGCCTGAATCACTCTGATACATGCCATCAAACTGAATGGATCTGTCTGTTGAAATTGGGATGCTCTGATGTTGTTACATTTCCACCTGTCTGGGGCGTAGTGGTGGAGGTGAGGTTTCAGTCTCCAGAAATAAGTAAAAATAAACAAGTTTTATAACCTCTTTGACTTCTTTTGTTTCTTGATAGAAATGGGATTGAAACAAAACAAAACAATGTTCTGTTTGTGTGTGTGTGGGGGTGATTAACATAATGACAGCCCACGGGAAGGTTTTATGTACATTGGTGTGCACAGGCTTTTTCCCTCTGTGAATCCAGAAACAAATCCTCTGACTTGAGGTGGCTTCTCCTAGACTGTTAATCACACTCCCTCTCCACCTACAGGACTTGGAAAGATTGGCACAGCACCACCTAAATTAACTTTACACTAACAAAGAATTTCTCCAATGGAAGAATCCCTTGTGTCACCGTTGGGGCAAATCCACAATCCTCTTGTGCCTCTTCCCAATCATAAAAAAGAAAAATTGCACGGATCCATGCACAGTTTTCACAAATAACATGACATAAATTTGAAAGAAAGACTGATGTAGACACTCATACTGTGTATAATTACTCTTTCAGTAATCCTCCAGATTTGTTTCTTCTCGCACATTTCATTCTCATTTTGTCATACGTTCCTCATCACGGTTATTAGGCTTTAAGATACCCTTGACAAATATATAAAGGGCAATATTCCTCACTGGCATCAAATTATGTTCAGGGTTTTTTTGAGTTAGTAGGTAATGTACCAGTAAAAGAATAATTAATTCCTGAAGGACCGAGCACAAAAACAAGCATACGTTTTCTGAGGAAGTGAAAAGTTTGACTAAACAGAAAGTTTATGAATTATGCTGTCATCCAAGTGGATCAGTAGCCTTTTTCATGTTGTTTACTAAATGCCAGGCAAATTAGGACAGCAATGAATCACATGGTTCCAGAATTAACTGATGACTTTTGGAGAATTATTTTTTCCCATGAATTAAGGCTTTTGGTAAAGAGGAGGTACAGTAATCAGAATGCAAAATGCCTTGGATTCACAGATTCCCTTGGCTTTTTACACCCTGTATCTTATGCCTGTAAAGAAATTTCCTGTGACTGGATGTGAAGCAACGCATACTCAAAGTGGACTACAAAAAAGTCATGCAGAACAGAGGAATGTCTTGTAAAACCTACCTGAGGAGATTCTTAAGTATTAAGCACCGATTTTAGAACAAAATTAGTGAAATCTGTCTAGAAAGTTTATTATGCTAGCCATGAGAAACCCAGTTGAAAGATATTATTAAATAGCATACACGACCCTACGATCTGAGGAAAACGTGTTTGTTTAAGGCATGATCCAGCCAAGCAAGACAAAGAAAAAAATAAAACAAAAAGGTTTTGATGTTTGAGAATTTATGGATAGTTTCTCAGCTTAATGTCCTTATATATTCTTTCATGCTAAAAATCTTATTGTAATACAAAGAAGAGGTGTCAAAGGAAAATATGTCTGTGTGGTACTTTTTGCTCAGCTAGCAACTGGTAGTACTGAAAAACCTGATCTTCTCTGCAATGGCTCTTATGTCATTTGTACCTCTGTGGGGTGGGTGCTCTGACATTGCAGATGAGGTTCAATCTTGTATTTAGGATGGCAGAACTCTACAGTAGGCACTGAAAGTCTGTGAACATTATTTGTTTACAGGTCCAAGACACATAGGGGATGAGGAGACCCAAGGAGATGCACTTTGTCCAATTTCCTCTGCCATGGGAATAAAGCACTTCAAAAGAAAGTGAGGATGAAGGAAGCCATAGAACTTTCAGCTGAATATCTGAAGTCACTGCCTCCCATGCATTTACAAAGTGTCTCTGCTAAATGTCTTTGCCAATAATACAGGGAATAATTTTCCCCCTAAAAACTAGGTAAATATTCTTGGAAAATATCTTGGTAACTTGGAAAATACCTCTTCAGAGTCATATTGACTTCTGTTTTGAAAGCAAAACCAAGCTGGTGCCTTTGGCTTGTTTGCAGAGCACATCTATAAGTTTCTGCCCTTGTTCTTTGATCTTTCATTTGTGACCATTTTTCACTGTGACATCCCACCCCCATTAGAAACAGCACTCCAGTTGTCTTCCACTGTTGGCTAAACCACCAACTACTTCAGCCTTGTCCTCATTATTAATGATTAATTTCTTTATTTTTGTTATCCATCTAGTGTATTTCTAAACACTTTTGTTTTGTTAAATTTCTCACAAGTTGCTCATTCCATTTTGCACCCAGTTTCGTGCCCGTTTTCCTGTTTCTTCTACATTGATATCTTCCATGATTTATGTTTATGGTAACCTCTTGTTTTTGTGTTTTAGTGAGCTTTGATATCTTAGACTGTCAAAAACCCCAACTTCATTAGTTTTTTACATGTGTAGTATTTTATCTCTGCATTGGGATAAACTCTCATTTTCCTTTCAACACAAGATTTTGAGGAAAGGGTCTTCCCACACTTATTTGTCCCTTGGATTATCTCCTACTTCCTTGAGACTGAACTTGTCTTATCTTTTCAGCCATTTTTTTGCATTCACTTCTTTCTTTCTGGGAAAAGTGAGTGCTCATGTTTCAGCAATTGATCAGCCAATTTCCTTTCTTTTCCTTTCTATTAAAGTACCATCTCTGTAAGTGTAGTATCAAATTGCACACATTCTCCCATGTGTTTTAGCTGAAACTTAGAAGAGAATTCTGTTTCAGGCCATTCTATTGATGCTGGACACAGAAATAGTGAAAATGAACACTCCACAGGAAGGAAAATGAGGCCCTAAACCACATTTAGGAGGTGAGACAATGAATTAAAAAACATCAGTACAATCATAACAATTACACAGTTATGACCACATAACAAGCAGAAGAAAACAAATTATGAAGGGCAGCAAACTTCAGCACAGCACACCAAGAGCATCGTCCCTCCAGGATGTGAGCCCTCAGAAAGTTGGAAGCTTCTGTGTTTTACACAAACCACTCTTTTATAAAGACATGACATTTCTTGTCATTCTGTTCCTTTTCAGGAAATGTTCCTCCTGCAACCTCTTAGACCCATGAATACCAGGCTGTTTTCCATGGTCTAGCTTTCTCTTTCTGAAGGAAAAGGACTACTACAACTCTACTCTCTTCATCAAAATAACAGCAATTTCACATTAAAAGTAATATTAAAGATTAAAAGTGCAATTTTAGGTCTGATGTCAGTTTATCACATGAAGACCACATTATTAAAATATCTGTGCCCTGTGGAGGAAGAATTTAGGTGATCTGATATTATCACAATCCTTATTTTCGCAAGTTAGGCAGGTCACTACAACTGACCAATAACAACACATCCAGAAAGAAAAGATTCCACAACTGTCTTAACTTTCCTGGCCTAATTGCACCTCATCATGTCAATACCTGCAGTGTGGTAAAAGAAATAATTTCCTCTCTTCTTGCGCAAAGAAAGCTTTCAAGAGACCACATAGGAGCCTTCTGCCATTTCATTTACCACCAGAGATTTGTAGCTACCCAGAAGACAATAATCTGCAAAACTCTCTGCACACATCTCCCCTATTTAACAGTTATCTGATCAGCCACTGAATAAAAGAGTAAAATAACCTTTATATTTTGCTCGTAAAGAAATGAAGCATTACTAGAAACATTTGAAAAGCTATAGCAGAAAAAACCCCAACAGATGGGGGGGTCAGGGAGGGAGAGAGAACTTCCAGCTCATTTACTCTAGGTGAGATAACAACACCCCTAAATTAGGAATGCCTTAATCTGTAAAAGGCTAACAAGGGCGATGCATAGCAATGCCTCTTTGTTACCAAGCAAGATTTCATCAACAGAAATTCCAGTGCTGAGACACCTAGCTTGTTTTAAACAGTAGCACCCAAAATAACCAGTCTTAAAAAGGTCACGTTTATTTAAAAATAGCTTGCTTGCATTTTACATTGAAGTTAATTTACTAACCTTAAAAAATTAAATGCAAATGTATACAAATAATTTAAGCATCCTGTCAAAGTTCACACACACACACTGCTAGAGCAATGACAACATTCAAGGTCATACGAAATCTTTCTAAACCCACCTATTACCCTTTGGATTATTTTGTTAAACATATACTGAACTGAATGCTTGTACCCTCTCTTTAGCAACTTCCATCTTTGTTAAACAAAAAATCAAACTCAAAGCTCTAATTTCCTATTTATCATGTGCTTCCCAGGCCATAACAAAGAAGGATACTGTACCTCTGATGCTGGTGGCTGTTGCCGATGTGGTTGTGCTGGCTGTTAAGGCTACATTGGTTGTGACTGTTGCAGTGGTAAGGGAGGGGATGACAGTAGTGGGAAGCAAAGTGTTGAAAACATCTGGTGAGTGGAAAAAAAAATATAAAATAAAATCATATCATGCAAACAAAGGAGAACCATAATAGTGGTTTAATTTGTAAATACAAGTATGTTGAAAATGACTAAATTAAAACATGATTAACATAAATTATTACGGGTACAACAGGGTACCTTTAAATTCTTGACATTTATCACTCTCAATTTCTATAGTCAATCTTTGAGTACACAGAATTTAAAACTCTGTTAAAATGACCACATTTCCACAGAACGAGAGAGTGACAGTTTAAGTGACAAGAATCCATTTCTTCACTGAGCCATTTTAAATGTCTCACATAGTAGAAACCATATACAGATGAAACATGCTGTGTCAGAGTGGGAGATGAAAAAAAAAACAACACCATCATGCTAAAATAAACACACACATGTTAACAAGAAATGACTGTATGTTAAAACACCCATTTTCAGACAGACTCAATGAAGGGAAAAAGGGGAGAAAATTCTACTAACTATAAGAGCTGCTTTTTCCGGATTGCTTTTCTTCTTCCCACACATTTGCTTAAGACACAGTTGTCTGCTAAGATCCAGAGCAGAGTATATTTCAAAATTTTTACCCTAATTTGCAGGCACAGTCATCTTTCAGTCATCCTTAATGCTTACAATTTATTGTTAGTATGTATCAGTATTTCTCTAAAACACCTTCAAACTAAAAATCAGAAATGATAATAATATTACTGATAAAAAAGCATGCATGCAAGTCAGAAAGAATTCATTCGAAAATTGAGGACAGCATCCTATAAAACCCTTCAGGTTTTGTTCAAGCAAGTGCAGCAATGCCAGGATTAGAAGCATGACTGCTTCTCTGCAGAGGAACCAACACCACCTGATGCAGAATGCTCCAGTGCAGAGCAAAACATAACCAGATGTATATATAGAAAATAATTTGATTACATTGCCAAAAGCAATAAAGACCAATAGGACTTTGCTTATAAGGTGATTGCAGGCTTTAAAGAACAAAACCACAAAAGCTCTGAAGAGAAGGAGAGAAAAGCACTTCTGAGAAGACATAAGGATCTGACATTTTTCAGATTATTTATATCGCAGGTTTGAAAGGGAAGGACTCATTTCTCAGCAGCTGATGGGGAGTAACCCATTCCATACTGACTTCACTGAAAATATTTCTGAAGGGTGCTATTCAGTGCAATAAAAGAGCAAAAGTCTGACCCACAATCTGTCTTCCCTTGCTTTGGAAAGAAATGCAATTGGTCCCTGAGCACCATCAATTCAGACTGAAATCAATGGAAGCTGAAGTAGCTCAGAGCTTTTCAGTATTGGGCCCTACAGAACACACTTCAGACACAGAATCCTTGAGATCAGCATTGCATAATTACTCTCTTAAGGCTCAAAAGTAGAATGCTTACCTTAATTCCATGCTGGATGACAGATCATTTTCCAAGTTTAAAAGTCTCCTTGTTAGTTAATCTATAAGTCACCCAGTATTTTCTGTATTCCTCTGGTTTTGACAAAAAATACCACTATGCTCTCTGGAATTTATACCTGTGTGATGTTCTACTTCTGAAGCCATCAGAAAACAGTGTAAGAGCCATCTTTCATCTGTACACTGATTTTTAATCTAATGTACACTGATATTTAATCTAATTCCCAGTATAAAATAGTCTCAAGACAGAAAAATTACAACAGACTTTTAAAAACCCTCACAGTTGTAGCCATATTAATCAACAGGAATAATGATAATATTACCTGGAGTGTGAGTACCACAATAATGAAATAGAACTGAGTATAACAAGCATTAGAAATAAATTAACATGTTAAAAAGATACATGTCACATGTACTGATCTGTGCAATTTCTTCTCATAAAGGGAAACTCCTTCCCTGATAAGTATCTGTTAAAAATTAAATCAAAGAGGAAAAAAAACCCACCTACTTCATAAAGAGAGCAAAACCTTGCTTATTAGGAAAGCTGTATACATCATTCAGGTACGTAAAACTAATTAGTGTGACTCATGGTTCCATTCATTATCTTTCTTAAATACCAATTACTTAAGACTGCAATGACAAGTTATGTTTTTATGACAGTGCTATCCAATCTGCAAGCATGCTGTTTACCCATTTTACCAAATAATAGCTCACATGAATCACTGTTGAAAGTAGAACTTGCTGGTTTCTCTTCTGATTGAAGTATTTCAAATGAGATTTCTTATTTTAAACGAAAGGCTATTTTGGAAACATTCTAGTTAACGTGAACTAGGATATGTCAGTTTTTTAATACAGATGTGATCTCATCAGATTAAGAACAACGAAAACTTGTGCAGAAATTAGTTTCCTGATGAAAGTCATAAACTCTGAGGCCAAACATCAAAATTGAAGCCTGGCAGAAGCCTCAAAGAAAATATACCTTCTCAAAAGGGATGCAAAACCAAGGAATAGCATTTGGTTCTTTCTTTGCAGAGTGAGGTGAATTTCACTGTACAAACTACAGCAGTCTGTCTGCTTTGTTCACAGGATATTGCTCCTAAAGACCCCAGCACGAGAGAGAAACCAGGAATCAGCATCCTGAGGAGCATCACATTGCCCAGGCAACGAAATCCAAGTCTGTTCTGGACTCTAGAAAGGTTTGGTTTGTACCAGCTTACATTCAAGGCTCTGCCCAGTGGAATACTCAATAAACAACATGAGAGTCTGCAACAGGAATGCGCAAAGTAACCAAATAACTCAAAGCTCTCCAGACAACACTTTTTGGAATGCCTGGATCATATCTCATCCTTAAATCCTACTCTGGACAGCCCAGATCCAAGCACAGCATTCTGAAATGATCCCCACGTTGAAAAGGCCTGTGTGTATGGTGCCTGCTGAGTCTGACAGAAAGACTCCCATCAGTTCTTCCAAGATCTATGGACTCTTGTGAAAACTTTGTCTTTGCCTTGAAAAGGCTTCTGCATAAGAGAATACAGAATGTGCAGTTCAAGAAATAAACTAGAAGTAATGTCCAGTGCTCCTCAGTCTCTCATCATGCATTGCAGGTGTAGGAGGTAAATGGGTTTGGAAGTTCCCAAAAGCACACAGACTATGGATAAAAAAAATTATACTTAACAGCACAGGCTTCTGTTCAAGCCATATGGATCACTGTGGTTCACAGAGGGTGTGCTGCTCCATTTCATGCCAGAAAAGAGAATTACAATTTGACCTGTTTCTAGTCCGGCAGGAATTTTGGTCTTTTTTTTTTTTTTTTTAATGCAAGGCAAACCTATCTTCTTTCATTAGAGAGGCACACATTGTCATCCAGAGCTCCCTGCTGGCAGCTGCTCCGAACATGCTATCAGAGGGACAATGTAGATTTGTCCTCTTGAGCTTTCTGTCAGGGAGGATCTTAACAGAATGGATTTGCAGATTTCTGCCCAAGAAATCTGTGCTGGAGTGAAACTAAATTCCACCTCCTTGTCTTGCAGTTTCTGAATCTAGTTGTACACAATGTTCAGCTGAAAATGAATTTTCCTCTATGCATCTCATGCCACTAAATACCAAGGATCATTATGACCAAGAGACCTTGCAGAGCAGAACTTTTTAATTCAAGTAGCCATACCCAAATCACTGCACCAGATTGCTATTTCAATAATACTAAGGTATTAATCCTTAGCCTCCTGTGAAGCAGAAAATAGCTATATTTTGCAGATGGGGGACCAAAGAAGACAGAAAAGCCATGCTCAGGAGATCTAGAAGTCAGGCAATAATTGTCTTCATTAATTTTGAAACCTCACTTCTAAACTGGATGTTTGTTGACAGACAGATATTCAGTCAAAAATCCAATAATGCAATTAAGTTGGTACTAACTTCATCATCTTGCAAGCTCTGAAATGCAAACAACTCATGGAGAACTAATTGTTTCCATAAAAGCTGTTGGAAATAGAAAAGGAGTTGACCTTCACGCCAAGGGACTCCCATGGACTCTTTGTCACTTCTGTTCCACAGGTTATACAGGTGAGGCTTGAACTGGACATCCAGTAAGAGAGATGGGCTCCTGACCTCTCCCCAGTGGCACAGGGAGGTTTGAGTGAGCTGCAAACGCTCAGCCAAGAACCCTCATTCCAGTGAGGAGCTGACATAATGTCAGAGCTCAGTGCTGCAGAGAGCAGCCTGAGCAAGGCTCTGGGAAGGTGTTCCTTGTGGCACTGCTCCCTCCTAACATGCCACAGGCAGGAGCCAGGGGAGAGCAGCCAGCAGGAAACCTGGAGGCTGATTCCTAGTGGATGGTGCAAAAAGGAGGAACAGGCAAACCAGGCTCGGTGTGGAAGCTGTTCTTCAGCAGAGGCACAGACTGCTTAGGAGCCGTCTTTAGCACGGGCTATAAACTGCTTAGGAGTGGCAGAGCAGTGCTGGACCAGATCGGCTCAAAGCAGTGTCCAGCCCTACCTGCTTAAAATTTCCCCTTTGCTTCTCCTTCTTGCTTGAATTGATGCTGCGTTCCCCTTGCTAAGGCAGAAGACATCCATCCATTTAAGTGCGGGGAGCCTGGATAATTTACTCTCCCTGCCAATTTGGCCCTGAGCGTTTTTACTCTCCATTTCCAAAGAAATGAGAAATGGTTCTGTTTGGTTTAGCGGGCTTATGTGAAAGATAGATCTGACCTATTGAAAATATTTGACTTTTTTGGTAAAAACACAACCGATATTTTGACATGACTGAGCACAAATCAGACAACAATAGCTGCAGCTGATAAAAATGTAAAGGCTTTTGTTTCAAGTCTGACAGAGGCTGACAGAAAAATTAAAGGACAGAGTGATAATGATGGATGGTCCTTGCTGTATTTTGACTGAGAATGAAAGAAATTTTAAGTGGTAAACTGAACTGAGTGATGACCTACCTGGGAAACAATCTCACTACTCTGTGAAAAATTTAATCAGTCTGTGATATGTAGCACTAAATAATTTAGCAAGGTTTTAAATTCAAAGGGAGCTGCATTTACCTTGTCCAAGAAAATGGGATTGAACAAAAGGATCACTCAGCTTGAACATCATGTGCCAATAGCTCCTTAGCACTTAGACTGAATGATCGTGAATGCTCATGGACACGAGGTCAAGGGGTTCTTTTTACTAATTGATTCAGATTTATGAAACTCTGAAATGGCAATTACGTGCTTGACATTTTTGCTAGCAAATCAGATGTCATTAAAAATATCCAAACCCTTTTAACAAAAGCTCCGTGTAGATCTATACCTTTAGTTATACCAATGAAGTCTTCTAGTGGATGAGTTCATATTGCAAGACATACAGTTGGACTAACTGGAAAGAACAATAGTATTCTCTTCTTATAGAAAGTTTTGTAGCTTGCTGGTTCATTTGTGGTTTGGTTTTTTTTAGGTTTTCCCCCCTATTTCAAAAGCAATAGGTTTCAGTAGCAAATGAAGGAGGATGAAGTATTAAAAATTACAGCAAAAAAAGCCTGTTTCCTTCTGTTCTCAAAGAGCCGAGCAAAAACTTGGAATCTGCACATCCCTGGCCCAATTTCTGTCCTTACAAAGTTAAGAATATAACTCAGAAGAACAAAGCACATTTCAATATTAGTATTTAGTACTAGCAGTATGGTGTCATCCCAAATCACTTAAAATGAGGGCCTGATATCACACTGAGGCACATTTTACAACACACGCTCTGACCAGAATTGCTTATGACAAAATAAAAAATGTGATGATTATGAAAAAACAAGGTGCAGTAGCAAGTTATTTCTGATTATGCTATCTCATTTGGCACTGAAATATGAAGAAGTTAGTTGCCCTAAATTGTCTAGAAAGAACTCCCGTAGTGAATATCTCATTTATTTTGTGCACCAGAGCAACATCAGGACTCACAAAGACCACAGGTGTGTGAAAGGCTGATTTTCCACAAGTAAAGCCAGGTCAGGCTCAGGACAGATGTGAGAGCTGCCAGAAAACAAGCAGCTGTGGATCTCAGGCAAGTGAGAAGGAAGAAGCAGTGGGATGGAAGTACCTCAATGTGGTAGGTAGACATGGCAAGGGAGGATAAGCTTGCAGGGCTGAGAGCAGTGGCTGGCATTGACTTCTTGCCTCCCTCAAGGTGCATCTGCCCACATCCAGGTCAGCTCTCAGCAGAGCTGTGGGGCCCTGGGCCAGGGGGGCAGGAGGTATATTTAGGGAATTTAGGTAAAACCCACCTCTGCCATCTTCTGTGGGCACCCTTGATGCCTTAGGTTTTAGCTTTTATATTTTTGAGATTCTGTACTGCTTTAGTGTGTAGTTCTGCACTTCAATTAGGGGACAGTAAGCTCTCTTCACAGAGTAGTAGACAAAGCAATTCCTTCTCTAGCAACTGTTCCTTCTCCTGGGGACCATGGACTAAGGATCCAAATTTCAGGCCCAAGAGCATGAACAATGTGGACTGAAGAGAGAAAAACAAGAAGGATGGGACTTCATAAGCTAAAGCTATAATTGGACAATTAATGCCAATACACGGATGGAGCAGAACTTATAAAAGTGAGAGACCCCATGACCAGTTGTCCATCTTGTGATCTTGGGTGTAGCCCTGGCCAGACTCTTGTACTGCCCTGAGGCTTTCTAATAAATCCCTACTTTATTCTTTAACTCTGTCTAGTCTCTGTTCTAGGCCAGCCTTCACAAGGCATCACCCTAACAAGCAGAAAATGCTGAGCAGAGGCAGCACTCATCCTTCGCTTGCACAAATCAGAGTCTAGGATTTAATAGACACTGGGACTATGTGCTTTATAATGCTTGTGGGTACTTGCTAAAAATTCTAAGAGTAACAATAGGAGTAACTGAAAGGAAAGGTCTTTTTTTTTTTTTTTAAACGGATATTAAAACACGACCTTTCTGCACAGCACCAGATGTTGCCACAAATTTGGCTTTGTCACCTGGAGACTGGAGCAGTCTGCAGCACTCACAGTTGGTGGAGCTGCACAGAGGGACCCCAGGAAACCAGAATCTAGCATTTCACAGGAAAGCATCTAACACGAACATCTGAGTGTTGCACTGGGGGCTCATAGCTCTCCAAATGCCGGGTCTGGCCTTTGAAACCCTCAATGCTTACTTCAGGGATGGTTTTGCTCCCCACAGCACTCCACTGAATTTGCTATCAGCAAAAGCACTCTGGCTGCAGCTCCCTTGAAAGAGAGAGAGAAGTTTGCAATGAAGGCCTGGAGATGCTGGAACACGCTCCCATTTCACTGCCCGTCAGGCTCGTTGTTCGTCACCAGCCCAGCCATTTAAAAAGCTCCCTGTCCCTGCTCCCAGTGAAGCAGAAGAATAAAATGTGACATAATGTACTGTCTCACAATATATTTACCTATTGCTGCTCAGTTTTGGTGGGGAAGATTGTATTATCTGCAACATTTGGACTGTAGGAAGCTAATAGCTTCTTAATTATTGCTTGGAAAGGTCTTGTGCTAAAACCAGGTGGCACACACAGTCTTCTAAAAAGGATAAATTTAACAAAATAATTAACCAGGTAATAAGATATTGAAAATTATTTTAGTGCAAGAAGAATTGGAATTCTCAAGTAGGAAAATTATTTAATACTGAAGAATCTGTTTTCAAGCCCTCTAAGTTTTATTTTATTAATGGTTATTAGTGCAAGATTTACCTCTAAGAACAAATCAAACCAAGTATTCAACAGAAAGGTTAAGCTGCAATGTTCTGGAGTTATATGAATATAACACATACAAATTTACTCCAGGAGCACTGTAAGACCTATTTTTTTTGAAATTTAGCACAAGTTTTGCCAGCAGTTAAAAAAAGTCCTTTCCAATTCAATAGTAGCAATAATAACAAAGCCTATTGTTTTAAAGGAGTCAATCTGTGTTGTAGAAAAGCTCACCTTTCTCATTAAAATAGCTACAAATACTGCACTGAAGGTTATGCAGCTTGCCTGAATTTGGTAACTCAACATTTTAAATAATAAATAAAAAGGAAAAGTTTTAGAGCATTGTTTGAGACCACAGCCTCAAATGAAGACACTTTACTCATAAAAAGGCATATATATATATGTATATATATATACACACACACACACGTCTTGATTTTGTTCACAGCTCTACATTAAGAAATACAGAAACAGTAAAGAATGGACCTCTGCCTTGAAGATCTGTAAGATCATTTTTTGGGCAGTACAGACAAAAGTTTAGGAAAAAAGGAGACAGTATTATTCCCATTTCACAGCTGGGGAAATGAACACAGAAAAATTATGTGGAATGTCTTATATTTTACAGAGTTCTGAGCCTGACAGGGGAGTTCAGAACTGATCTCCTGAGGCTCATTTTAATACGCTGCTAAAAAAATCCCCAAAACTCAAAACCTCAAAAGAAAACAAAAACTCTCAAAATTGCATTTTAAAAAGTTGTCCTTATACCTGCAGTGCAAATTTCACTGCATTCAGGACAAAATGTTACCACAAAAGCCACCAAACATCTTGTGTGAGTAAAGCCAGGACAATTTTCCCCAGATGCACACCATTCTATCACTATTAATATGGTGTTCTAGGCCCATTGCCACTGCTTAAAAATCACATTAAGGCTGTGATGTTCATTTTTATTCTTTTTAAGTAAGCAGACAAGCCATATTTCCTTGTTTTCCCAAGCCATAAAGTAGGAGTATTCAAAATTAAATGAAATAAAGCACCGGCAGCTGGCCCTTGAAAACCTATAAGGAAAAGCTAATGCACAATACAAATTCAGACACCAGCAGCCTTGAACAAAGATGACAGCTTTCTCAGAATGACACTTGACTCTTTCTGCACACATACAGAAAAAAAAATTCAAGAAGGTCAGCCAGAATTGCACTGGGAAGAAAGTAAAGAGAATTTTCCAAAATTTCCTTATTATGGGCATGTGTTGAAACTAAATGGAGGTAAACAGATTGCTGATCTCTATTTTATTACAGTTGCTACTTTCATTTCTCTGAAAAATTCAGGGCAAATCACTGAAGTTGCTTAAACAACTCCAAACTCATAGCAATAATTCTAAGCTTAGTAAAGAGAGATAACAAGGACTGTCATTTATTTTAAATAAGTTTATTTCAAAATAAAATCAAAGGGTCCAACACAAAGTACACTACCTGAGAAAATAAGGCCCTCTCTTTCCAGCTGTCAATATTTTATGCTCTGTTTTTCGGGGTTTTGGTTTTTTTTGTCCTCAAAAGAGTTCTAGACATGTAGCTGAATTCCTGCTGTGATTTTTGGCTTTGTATAACCCATAACTATGAATGGTGGGATCCATGCAATATTGTTAAGACTTAATTTTGCTAAAACTACTCAGCTTCCCTTCAGGGTGGCAGATACTTAGTACCTTATAACTGTCTTGTCGTCAAGCAGGGTAGCTCACCAGTGGAAATCACAGTTTTTTTTAATAGAGAATGCTTGATTATATCTGCTAATTTATTTTAAACAAAGTGATACCTAAAGCAGTGCAAAGAGATTTCAGTTCCTGCTCCAAAATGATGAAAGCCATCCAGAGCTCTCCTCCATCAAGCACTTCGACATGTCACCTTCCCTCAATCCTCCCTGCTTCCCACCACTCCAGGGTAGGGAAACCTGCAGAAAATGTAAACTACAAAACCAGTGGAGGAAAACCAAATCCACTGGTGCAATGACCCACAGTAATATGGGTCAAAGAACAAACACTTTGCCCACTCTTTGAGTTTTCCCTGCCAAACTTTCCTCTGTCCTTCCTCCTCTCCTTCGATTTGTTTGTTTCTACACTTGCCATGAGGATTAATAAGGGCAGTTTCAGCTGGAAGATAAATCTGCCTCAGCCATGAGGTTACCAAGGAAAACAATTTTTTTCTTCAAGGGAGTGAACAAGCTGTGTGGATACCAGTGAAGGGAAAGCAAAGGGTTCTGACTGAGAGCTGTTGGGAGTCACTGTCACAAATGACACATCAGCTTACACCACAGATCTGGACACTTCTTCCCAAGCACCTGCCAGGAAAGTTCCTTCACATGGGGTCAGAGCTTTCTCAGTGCTTGTGAAGGAACCACAGCCTGGTGAAGGAAGTCAGGGCATTTTGGGACATCCTCATATGGCAGATTCCAAGCTTCATCAGCTTTGGTAGCAATGGTTTTGAAGGGTTTTTCCTTTGTTTTTTTCTCCTCAAACATGAGGATGGTTTTGAGATACACCCTTACTGTCCTCCTGGTTATTTTTGCTGTCTGCTCCCCTTTCTGTGGGAACCATAGAGAAAGATTGATGCCATGAGCTTTTGTGAAAGCTGCCAAAACACTCTGGAATCTCTGAGCCAAACCAAAGTGATTCATGCTAAGACATAACAAATCAGTTAGATCCAATGCAGAAAGTCTGTTATAGGATTCAGTGATAAAAATCTGTTATAGGATTCAGTAATAAAAAACCATGATTTTAATCACAAAGCTAAGAGAATTTTATTATATTGCATCAAGAATTCAAGTAGTAAGAGCTAGAAAAAATAGTTTGTGATTGCAGCATAAAGGATTCCATTTTGAAGGAGGGGGCTAAAGACATGCTAGGTCCCAGAAGATTTTTAGATTGAACCTATGCTGTGAAGAGGGATGTTAGGAAGATTTTTGAGTTTTGTTTAGGGATATTTCAAATTCTTGTTTCAATACTGAAAGAATTAAATACTGAAAACAAGTGGAGAAATGCCTCATTTGCTCTAAGAAAAATGTAAATTAATGTAAGAAAAATTTCATTGAATATTTTTACTTTATATAACATAGAAATGCAGACTGATATAAATGCCAGAAAAAATCAGCAGATAATTAATCATTAAAAATTAAATAGCAAAAACAGAATAATAAGTATTAATAATTATTAATATAAAGTTATGGATGTTAGAAATATGAATGGGTTGAGATAAGCTAATTACCTACTTTTATCTGAGCCTCCATGCTCATCTTCAGATGTGATCAGAGGGCTCAGATAGAAAAGTTCTCAAAGCTCTCTCTTAGAGACATGCATATTTGCAGAAGTTTTCTCTACCCCTCTCAGCCTCCAAGGCATTTACATCTACCTCCAAGAGGATTCACAATCTCAGCTGGAGCAAAGCACAGTTCTGATGCATCACCTGGTATGGCCAGTGGTCCTTTTAAACAATATCACTTAGAAAATGTTCTGTTTTCTTTCCTGGATGGAGTGAAACACTGAGGAACCTATTCTCAAAAGAAAAGTAAGTTATGGAAGCATCATGTGAGAAGGACAGAGAAATCTGCCTTCCACTACCTCATGGTGCAGGAAAGGCTTCAATTTAGAAAAATGACTAAGTCACTTTAATATTGTCCTTATGGTTTGAGCTTGGTGAATAATAAATGATCTAGATAGAAACAAAAATCACTAACAACTGTTATATTATAACTTCATCATCAGTCTCAAGTGAAATTACTGAGTTAATATTTTCTTAATGAAGATTACATATGATGTTCATAGACAGTAATTTTACAAGCTGGCATCTCAAAAAGGAAAAAAAAAAAGGGGTAACTTGAAGTTCAGGAAAATAGGGGTATAAGCAATAGAAAAGGGTGAAAAATTAGACAGCAATCTTTGCTACTACAGCAAATCAGTGATAACAAACTCAACAGTACTGAAGGTCAGTTAAAACAGTGAAAAAAGCAAGAGTGACATATTTGATATATCCACACAATCTTTTCCATTTCAGAAATTCCATTAGAACTCTCATATCAGCCAATAATATGTGCACAAAGAAAATCAAATATTTTCAAGAGTTGTGTGTTATTAAAGACATTATCCAAAACCATAGGTTTAAGAACACGTACAATACGTATTCAAATAGGAAGTAGCTTTACATATTAGAATATATTGTTAGAGGTTATATTGATATATTGTATATATTGTTATTGTTCCACTGTGTAAGGGCTTGGGGAGAGATTTCCTGCTGCTGAAATACTCTGCATTCAATTTCAATGACTACTCCAGCACAAAATTTAAAAAAAAAAATCTTTTGTGTGTTATATTAAAAAACCACTTCATTTTAAAAGTTTTCTTTAATGAGAAGCAGTATTTTAATGTAAAAATGTAGAAGTGCCAAACATATTCCTCAAAATTATTAGTGTGGTTTGGAATGCTATTTTCTTGACCTTTCCAAAATACTTTTAAGCTTATCTGGAAAAAAAATTTGTATCTTATTTTTCTAAAGTCACCATAAATGAAGAAAGATCAGTTCATACAGCTCAACCATACACCCCACTATTCAAGTATTTATCAACAAAAAGCAATTTCAAAGTAGCTGCCTTGAGAGTGTTCGGGGATAATAGCTGGACAATTCATCCATAAAATTAAGCCAACAACTCCACCACAAGTTTGCTGACAGACTTCTCATACCTGAAAATGTCAACTAAACACTATTCTTCTTCAGCCCAATAACAAAAGCTCTATTGCACAATTTCTTAATTCATCTGACTGCAGGAAATTCATCTGCATTGTACTCTAAAGTCTGGACCACCTCTTCTAACCCTACCAAAGTCTTCTGGAGAAGTCAGCTTTAATGTCATGGTAATGATTTAATGCCTTAATGTCATTTTACAACACTGATATAAAATTAGAGTATTTCAACACAATTTGAAGGGCTATGCTTTGAAGAAAATAGCTTTGGGGGAAGGAAGGCTTTTGAGACTGAGCAAGTACTCATGAGCATGCTTTTATTTATTTATTTCCAACTGAAAGCCCAGGCTCCTTTTTTTGTGCAAGTCCTCTTCTGTATTTTTAATTTATTTTTACTTCATATAAAATGCAAATAGGAAAAACTTTTCACCTTTGTTTTAAGGTCTCAATACTGAGACTCCTTTCTTTTAATTCAAACAAAGACACAAAAAAGAAAAATCTCAAAACTAAAAGGCACACATAGTCACATACAGTGAATTTCTAATTAAGTCCTAAGAAGTCTTCTGAGTCTCATATTCTTGATATGCCTTGATTGCTGTAAGGGCAATTTTGGGGTTATTTACCAAATCCACCAATTATTGCAGCTATAAATGTTATTGTTGTTACATCACACCCTGGCTCTGCTCAATTGTCTTTTCGCAAAGCCCAAGCTTTGTTCACAAAAAAGCAAAGAAAGCCTTTTCTCTCAGGGGTGTGTGTAAATGAGACACTTCAACTCAGAAAACTATAAAGGAGGAACCCTTTTAAAAAGTCCAGTCTGCTCAACTTGTGGGATCTTAACACCAAAACACAGAGCAGTCAAGATTAATGATGAGGGTGCTGCTCCACAAGGATGCTGCTTCCTTTCTTTCCCAAAATTTTTATGTGTTTTTTTAATATGTTTATAAAGATAAGGTGTCCAAAAAAACTGTGGAAGATTTACCATAGGTCTGTAGTGAAAATATTTGCAAACTGAAAGATCTATTGCCTATTCATTAAGCTTAATTTTGAAAGAAAGCAGAATATATCCTCACATCCTCAGGTTTTTTTCAATTTTCTGTTCTATTCCATTTCTACCTTTACAGAGAGATATGCACAAGTGAGTTCAAGAAATAAAGGAAAGAGAATGCTACCTGTGAGGACATCAAAACAGAAATGAAATATAATAAAAAATCAGATTGAGGGCAAATGAACTGATAAAGACAAAATAATCTATAACAGATAGAGATAGAAGAGTTTGTTTAATTTCATGTGGTTTGGATTCCACAGAGTTTCCACCAATTTAAAAAACAAACTTATATAGATGTACAAGGGCATGGTGCTGGAATTATTGCTGGGCATAGAAGGTGAAGCTCTATAAAAACATTTAGAGGTAGAATTTAATAAACTCAGGTGTCTGGTGCAGATTTGGCATAGTGATATTCCAGATATGAAGAACAGTCAGCCACAGAGATTTAGAACTAGACCAAAAAATGAAGAAAAAAAGAGGAGGAAAAAAAACACCATGGAAGAAGGAGATTGGATATATGGGTGAGAATTCCAGGAAATGCAGAGTTTAAGATCACAATCAGTGAGAAGTAGAGACCAATGTGGAAATACTTGAAAATCTATTGAAGGGAAGCAGCAAATATAATTTTAAATGCAAACTTCCAGCACAAACAGCAAAAGAGTCCAAAAAGCTTGTAAGGTTGGAAAGTGAAGAGATCAAGCACCAGGCTTAAACAAACAACAGAGAATAATCTTCCCCACAAAGCACATAACTGAATTCAGAATCTTGTTGCCACAGGTTACTGTGGAAGCTAAGATGACAAATGTTTTCAAATGGGACTGGACAAGCAGGTGAAATGTAAATAATGCTATAGGTTAGGAAAGGTGCAGTGGGACTTCTGGTCTTACACATTGTAGGAGATCTAATGAGGTTGTAACCTGGTCTGTCAGCTGCCTTTATTTGCAAAAAATTGCTTGCTCAAAAAAAAAAAAAGAAAAGAAAAAAACCAAAGTTGAGGGGCTGAAGACAAAGGAATATGTTATGCCACTTGTTATTCCCCAGAGATCCTAACTGGTTGGCTCAAATGCTTTCCTAGTTAAAATTTGGGCAATAAGAACTGCCTTGACCATCCACAGCTGCTGATTCACGTTCATTTCCACACTGCTCTTCTAGATAATTGCTGCACAACACATTATAGCTCTGAATATTTCAATTAATTTAATGCCTGGCTGTAGACTGGCGTATCAGGATATTTCACCAAGGTACCCAGTTTCAAATAGGGCTGCAAATTATCAACTGCTGCTCTTTCCATTAAGGAGGTTTCCCAACGATGGGGACTTGTGTCCCTCGCTCCAAGGCGGCGCTGAACCGAGTCTCTGGCAGTGACACCCAGAGGTTGTGAACTACTCCTCCAAACACAGCTGCTGTGTCTTCAGGTTGATTATGATGGAACAGCTCCTTCCTCCACTCCAGCTAAATCACTGCAGTTATTGCTGGAGCTCTGCGAGCAGAGTCTATGTTTTTGGGTTGAGCAACACGAGTTTGACAGTTTGCTCTGTTTGCTGGTGATTAATGACTAGTATTTGGACAAAGGTAAACAAAAATCCTTAATAAATTGGAAGAGAGTGAAAATTGCCTGGGGCCCATTACCAAAGAAAGGGTGTAATATATCTAGCCAGAATGTGCACTTCTAAAGCACTAAGCTTGCCAATTAGAATACAGAAATGACAACAGCTACAGGCATTAAAGCCTGTGCCTTTGTTACTGCATGAAACAAATGTTTGAGCAAACTACTTGTCTTGCCTTTGTGCTTCTGCCTATAAACTCTGACTTTGTACCCACCTTCCTGCTTCACAGAGTACTTTTTGACATTTATTATTAACAATAAATGTTAAAAAAATGAAATTAGCAGTCACATTGATTCGGCAAAGCAGCATGAGCATATTTAATAGCCCAAGCCTTTAACCTTATTCAAATAGATTCAATTTCTCTGAAGTCTGGCTTCTTTAATTATACAAAAAAATCTAAAAATAATTTTTATGTTTTCAGACACTAATTGCATTGGACAGATTTCCATTCATCTGCTTACAGCAATATTTATTTTCTCTGCCATCAGTTAACATCAAAACAGTATTACCTCATCATCACCACTCACAGTAGAAAAAATACTGTAAAATTTTGTGCTTAGATCAGTCCAGTTAAAGGCATGAGACAGGCTTTGCTTGGTTTGTATAATTAACATGTATAAATACTTTGCTTACACCTAATCTCTAATTATGATAAACTATATTTTCCACTTTTGGTCAGTGTTCTCTCTACTCTAAAGCTGCCTGAATCTTCTCTGAGTTAAGAAGATAACTTAAAAAATTCATAGAATTAGTAGATTGAGTATCACTGAGAGGGGGATATCTTAGGGGGAGACAAAAATAAAGGAGAGAAGCCAGATGAAGCTCCTACATCATTAATACACAGAAAGAGATAAAAAACTGTTGAAGTGAAAAAAGAAAGGAATAAAATGTATGGAATTCACAGTACATATAAGAAAAAGAAAGCTGTGAATCATGTTGCCCTTCCCTGCCTCTGCAGAGGATACCTTCCACTGATGTCCTCTGTTTCCTCACACGAGCTCATGTGGGAAATCTGGCATATACCTTATCTTAGAAACCTGATGTTCAAGGTAAGAAGTCATATAATTAATGAGCTCTAACAAGAGTAGGACAAAAAATTCCATCAACACATTAGGCACAGGAGAAGGGATGAGAAATCAAAGGATGATTCCAGATATATTTAGGAAGATTAAAAAAATACATCCTATATTAAATAGAAGGATGCATCTCAGAAAACAATGAAAAGTAGGTTTTCTAGCCCCCAGAGAGAGAGAGAGAGAGGAAAAATATTGTATAATTTTAGGAGGATTACGGTTCACTAGAGACATTCATGGATGTAATGAGCTAAAGAAGGGGTAAGGCTGCTTAAATTTATCTATACAACGGATTGTGCTACACTTGATAAAATAATTGTGTCAGTCTCCTTTTCACTTAAAATAAACCTTACAACTCTGAACCCCAGTAAGTTGTTAAGTACTAAACATCATCTCATGCTCTGTCACATAACTCTGATTGTTTCAGAAACCTGGGAAGCACCTGACATTTACCTTCTCTAGCTCCAGCGCTGGAATCGCAGAAATGCAATTAGGAAAACTCAGGTACTCATAACAGAAAAGGTCAGCAATGAGCAAGCTAAACCTGATAACATGCCTAATGTGCTGCCAAACATAACAGAATGCCTCCCTCATAATGAATGATTTTACAGACTGCCAGGAAGTTGATGCAAGATAATCAGATCAACAGAGGACACACCACTGTGCAAGACTGGGAACGGTGAAATATTCTTTGATAGAATTCTATTGCAGAGTCACCGCTGATGGAAAAAGATCCCCCACTATAAAAGGCCATATTTTCAGAAATAATGATATAAATAAATTGGGCAGAAAACACAAATGACAGAAGTTTCAACATACGGTAAGTGCAGAAGCTGTTACCTCACCAAAGGCAGAGCACTTTGTGCCTGCAGCCAACAACCACCACACCACTGCCTCTGGGATGCAAAAGACATTTTTTTCTTTTCCTCTTCTTGTATTAGCCAATGTAAATAGAGGTTAGAGGGTTTAGTTTTTCTGTTTAACACAGAAATACTCACGTAGCAGTACAGGCTCTGTGTTCCTCATGCAAAGATCGCCTCCTTATTTGTGTCACTAATCCTACATAAGCTAACGGTGAACTTTAAGAAAAATGAAAAGTAACCTAAGTGTTTCTTTTGATAAATGATCTTTCATCAACAGTGCCAATAAATATCTCATTACTGAAAGGAGCACTTACTAGACGTTACATGCCAAATACCTAGAGGCAGGTAAACCTGTAGTGAAAAATGTTTCTGATACCTTACAATCACCAAGGAAATGTATACTTGTTGCAACTAAACCATCATGAGCAAATAAAATCTACATTATTCTCTTGTCCATTTAAAGACTAAAATTTCCATTAGATTTTTTCATTTTATTTTGTCATAGTTATAAGAAATTGCATTTAAAAAAATAGAGGGAAAAAAAGTACCATCATGAACGAAAGTGGAGGTTCTGCCTCTACATTCTCTTTTATTAAAATTCAAATTATGGAAATCATAACCTTCCAGGAATCACCTGTGATAAGAGAACATCATGTTTTGAGACTCCTAGATCCGAATTGCCACGCTGTATTAAAGGCAAATGCTAATTTGATATTACAGTTTCCCCTACAGCTGAGTTACATCAATCAATTTCATGATCAACGTAGAAGGCAGCTAGTTTTTTCACATGACACATATTGTTTCCTAATTTATTAGGGGGAAAAAAACTCAAAAATTGTAATTTAATGTTAACTTTCCTTTTTTTCCTTTTTATTGGAAGTAGTATAATGCATTTAGGACATGACACAGTTTTGAGGTCTGACTGTAATGATGGGCCAGGTGATACCAGCTAACTTGTATGAGCTGAATTTTCCCAGTAGCAGGCTGTAACTTGTGTGAAGTATCCAATGTCCTGTCTTTGGCAGTCTATAAAAAGCTAAGCAGAAAACCTCAAGCACACATCTGCTTGATATTTCTCTTCACATAACCTTTTGTAACCAGCTTTATCTGAACAGCTGGGCCTGAGGCAAGTATTTATGAAACAGTACCCACACACTGCAAAACATTTCTACAGGTGCTTACTTAGCAAAAAAGTTCACAGCAGAAGTGAATATATTTTGTTTAAACTGCAAGAGAGGCATGCCAATAAAAGATGGACAACACACTCCACACAGCTAGACCATACCATCAATAAAAGTGCAATTACACTTCCAAATTTTCTTTCTGTTCTCTCCATAACGACCATAAGCACCTGATTGTATCAGCTGGAAATGTTAAATACACACAGAATGCACTAAGGAGAGCACACTCACCATGTACTATCAGGACATATTCTGTGCTGTTTCGGCCAATGGGATTTTTTGCTTCACATCGATACGTGCCATTGTCTGTTTTGTTTAGGAAGCTGATGCTTAGAACCCTGCCATTGACAACCATTCTCTCTGGGTCTGGTAGTTCTCCACCGTCCTTTGTCCACAGTACTGGTTCTGGCCTGTTGGATCAAAGTGTGGCATTTATTTAGACACAGGAAACACGTATATGCAACATGTAGATCAAAAACAGCAGCACCAGCAACTTATGAAGAGTCACCTGCCACCCCAAGAATATTTGAATTACTGGATCTAATGAACTGTCACTGTTACAACTTTACCATCCTGGATGTGAACTGCTAAAGAAAGTGAAAGAACAAGCAGAGAAATAAGAGGATAAATAAAAAAAAGAAGCAGAATGGTACTGCAAGAGGCTAAGATCTTTCCTAAATTATAAAAAAGTGTTCCCGTGAGGTTTCAGGGCCCACAGATGTTTGGCAAAGTGCAAATAGGATGATGTGGGTGTAACTGGTTTGTAAATGGATTCTTAAATTACTTAGGCCATTCATATGCACGAGTGAACTTGAATACACTGAGTGTTTTTCCTGAACCAGGCGTATCAGTCCCAAAGTAGCACGTGTTAGATACAACCCGAACTTGTTTCTCTTGCTGCATTGTGTCACAGCCCATCCCTTTTCCCACCTTTTCTTCATCTTGCCCTTAAATAACTCCTTATTTCACATGTTATCACAAGCAATGTAAGATTTAACTTGAAATTCTGGATTTTCTTCTCTTGTGAAACCTTTCCTCTTTTGCCTGATGCACTCACATCAAACAGGCCAAAGGCAATGCCCTGGCAGTGATGACCCCCTAGGCAAGGTAAGGGCGCCACAAAGAAGGGAACTGGCAGTCCTGAAGGTTCACATACATCTTCCCTCTGGCAAGGAATACCTAACTCCTTCCTAGAGACTCTCAAGAAGCTCCACAGTCCATGAGATCTGCCTGGCAGCCAGCAGGATGTATTTATTACTGGCATGCAGCCTTTACTTGAGTGTAACAAGGGATACTTTCAAATTTACATGAGGGAAATCACCAAAAAGACAGCACTGTAACTGGGAATGAAAGCCTGGTTTAGTGAATCTTGTCTATGGAATGAGCAGACAGAGAACCTCAGGCCCTTACACCAGTCACTTCAGCAGGATATTCACAGCCTGGTGATTCAGTGCTACCTGGCTTGATGCTTTGTGCAGCATAAGCCACACATCAATCTCAAGCCAAACATGCCTGTTGTATGGCTCAGTAACAAAACAAAATATAATACACTGTTATAAAAATAGCAGTTGCCAGGTTAGTCACTAGTCGCACTCAAGAAACACTTAATTTGACTAATTTGAAGCAGGTGTTTAAAGCCTATTAGATATAATAAGTGCTAAGAAAAAGAATTAAACCTAAATGCATAAGGAGAAACATTTAGCCAAAGTGTGGCCTCATAAAAAGAAAAATAGGTCTAATGGTTGTAATGACATTATTTACTCTTGAGTTAGGCAACACATGTAAACAGGGAATTTTTCTGAAATGCACTTACTTCTTTTTCTGAAATGCACTTACTTCAAAATAGTCTTTAAAGAAAAATATTTATTCTGAAATACAATAGATTTACACACATTTTAGTAATATTTTGGATGACACCCTGTTAAAATGTTGTTGAACTTAGTATTTAGACTGGCTATTCTCTGAAGTTTTGATTTTTTCCAGAAAATCATATGCTCAGAGAACAAAAACAATGATTAACAACTGATGGTGTGACAGGCCTTATTTATGCCTAACCATAAATATGTCTTAATCCTCTTCCTAAATTCATTTTCATGAACTGGTATCCACTCACATGTGATACACAATGTACACTATTTCTGTTTAATGCAAGCAGGGAATCCAGATGTCTGTGCTGGTGTAGAAACATTGCCCTACAGAGTTCCCAGCATTAAGGTGTGATTTGCTGTGATATGTTAAGGTGGATTTGTTCAATTTTCTGGCCAACTCGGCGTTGTTTCCCATTTACCAGTTTACTGTGGATCTGTAATCCCAGGAGTGGGGACTCTGAAACACTTCTGCTACAATGTGCACCATTACCTGCATAAATGGCGTGTTAAAGCAACTTCTGTGCAGCGGTAATTTATGGAACTTAGGTTTTAAATTGAAACTAGATGGCATATCCTAGGGGAAAACCTATAGGATAACAAACAAGTATGAAATGGAGCCATAGATATAAATTATTCAAGGAGCTCTGTCACACTGTAATACACCAACTCTAGTCTCATACAGAGCACTTAGCTGCGGCTGCAAAATGATGTATGGCAGAAAAACCAGGGCTTAGAGAGAGGCAGATCTGCCCTCTCTGGGTGTTGGGGAAACTGCTAATTAGGAGTGAATATTCAGCCATCCTGTGCTGTGTCTGTGGCAGCAGCAGAGCAATTCCTGGGCAGCAGGCCCATAGCCAACACATCCTGGTGGCCGGGCACAGCTCTCCCTCCACTTCACCGCTGCCTGAAGCAGCAATTCTGACACAGCACAGAATGAATTCTGCCTGCACTGCTGGGAAGCTTTGAGACACTTGGTCTGCACAATTCACAGGTTAGGCAGACGTGAGCTGAGAACACGAGATGTTCTTGTGCACCCAGGCCATCACGCTGCTGTGGCCAGAAGCAGCAGGATGCCTGTTCAAGGGAAGCATGGAAGTACATCCATTTTCTGCTGTCCATTCCTCCTGCACTCTGCCAGCAGCCACAATCACCCTGCCAGGGGTGCTGCAGGCCACATCTTTTGTTCTCTTTTGCATCCACTCACTATTTAGACCTGTGCCTATGAATGTCTCTAATGTCTTTTGGAATCTGCTTATGTTGTCCATCAACTATATCTCCTGTAGCAACCAGTTCTGGAAGTTCCCTACCTGCCATGCAAAGTGGTATTTACTTTTATGTCTTTCACTGATCTCCTAGAAGTGGCAATGAATATTGCAGGACATGGTAAGTAACACTTCTCCCTATTACAACCTCGTTGTAAGTTATGACAGCCTAGTACTGCCTCTCCCCCTTCTTCTGTTTGTTAGAATTTGACACCTTCTGAGATTATCAGCAGGGAAAAAAAACTACACAAAAAAGGGGAAGAAATCTTAACTTTGGAGCACATTGGGTATTCTTCCATAATTGCCTTAGTACCTTCATTGTGCAAAGCTGAAACACTGAAACAGCTTTCCTTCTCTGTCACAAGGCACAGACAAGTATGAATTCCCCACAGGTTATTCTACTGAAACCTGCCCACAGGTGCAGACCCAGACAGAGGTTCTTGCTCTTACCCAACATTTTGAAAGGGATACTTAGGTTTGACATGCTAAAACACCTGGCAAACATGTACACTCCTAATATTGCACATTTTTCTCTATTGCATACATCTCTAAGATTGCAGAATTTAAGCTTTTTTTTAAAATACTAATGAGTTGTCATAACACTGTAAATTCCTATTTGAACTAGAACAAACAGGGATGTTTGTACAAACAGTACCTTCCATTTGTGCATTCACTGAAAGCCTTAGAAAAAGGAACTGGTTTTAATATAGAACTCTGAGTTTGTTAACTGTCTTCATGTTGGCCTCAAAATCTGACATAGAACCAACAAAATTTGGTATTCTTTTCCAATCAGATGAAATGAGATTGAAATGAAGGTATAAAACACTGGTGTGAAGTTCCACAATGATTCATATTTTATACTGTGGTACTTTTCTTACAAGTAACTGAACAAAGAAATGATAAATACAGCAAAACTATTTTCTGGCCTTGAGAGTATAAAACTTTTTCTTTCAAAACAAGTCAGAGAGAAAGGTAAAGTCAAACTGAAATATGTTGGAAAAAACATAAATTAAAAACCACACCCTTGATTAGAAAAGAAGATCTAAGCACTGCCTTACCTTTTCAACAAGTGTTTACGTAACATGAAAGTCAACAATTATATTTGTTTACATTAATATATATATATTTTTTTAGCTGAGGCCTTTGAAATTACACAGGAGTATTTTAAGATAAGATTGGCAATTTTCTGTCCCTTTCTCCACCCTTAACCCAAGGACAGTGATGTTTCAGTGCTTTCTTATAATCCTCCTCTCTAGGGATATCATTATACTTAATTATAATAGTTAACTTACCCTTCATTTAAAAATTGTACATATATCTATTGTATAATGATTTATTTTTGAACAAAGTGAATTTAGGCAATGCAATCAATTTTCACTTGAAACTTCTTGTCTCTATGCATTTTCGTTGCCCTTTTCTAGTTTTTGTGCACAGAAAGATCATGTGCAAAGAGTCAAAGAGTTCTTCACTGAGTCCTTAATAAACAACACTTGAACAACTTACTGACCCATTATAATAGCACAGAATAACCTTTTCATTTCCATAAGATCACACTCGAAAAAAAAAAACCTGACTGACCAAAACAGCAAAAAAACCCAAAGCCACCTTTTTACATGTCCAGTCTCACTGGGAATATTATTATCCAACCGGGTATCTAAGCATACTGCCAAAATTTTGTAGCCAGTGTGGGTAAAAATAAAGCTAGAAGAAGAAGAGTTTGAGGAACACTAACAAGATGAAAATAAATTTATTATTTCAAGTGAGGCCCTCCCCAACAATACCTTTTAGTTCTCCAAACAGGGGTACACTTGTATTCTCTGAAGTCCATAAAAAACATAATCTAGTGGAAATGATCAAATGAGTAATGGAAAAGGTATCGCAAGATTAATCAGAGTGTTTCTTGTTGAAAACCTGGTGCAATGTTAAAAGTCATCTAAGGGAATGATTGCTTCATTAATTCGAAACTTCTAGTTCTTTTGTATCAAGAAATTGGATTTTTTAGCTTTGTCAGTTAATCACCCACTCGAAAGTCTAAACCCTGGGGGAACCTCTTGTTTATATAAAGTCTCACTCTGAGGAGTCATATTGGGATGAGCTGGTTTGGGAGCATTTCATCTATCAAAAACATCAATATCCACAGTCTCTAGCCTTTCATAAAAGGCTTGGATAGATGGATTTTATTTTATGAGATAATGCTCTGTGATTTTCCAGTTCTGCAAAACCTGAATAACCTTCACAGAGTGTTTTTCTTACCAGTAGAAGTAGTAAAGAATATCCAAAGTACTTTTCATAAATGCACCTTAATTTTTTTTTCAGAAAGAAGCTTTGAACATCTGAATTAACTATTATTATATTTGCCTTTACTTTTCTCTTTTAAGCATTCTCAGCAGACATAATGTAGCCTAAAATATATATAATGTCCTATACTAATGCTTTCTAAATGGTCAAGATTTAAATTACCAAAATACATTAAAAAATGAGGTGTCAACTAAATACAGATTTCAACTTTTTATATAATAAAAATTTGACAGGAATTTACAGCTATAAAGACAACAGGAACAACAAGAAGTGTTGAAGACAGCTGCAGTGTATTATGTCTCTGAAAAAGGTGCTTTAATAATAAACATAAAGAGGTAAATGAATCTCAAATGGTGCTAATATTCATCACTTACAGGGAAAAAAAGAGAACACTAAAAAATAGAAAAAAATAAAAAGATAGCAGAAGAGGAAAGCAAGCAGGCAAACAAAGAAACCAAACCACTAAAAACCAAACACTGTTCATTCCTCACCTTTTGTCTAAGATGGATAAGGCCTTTGCTTTGTTCATCACAACTACACTTAGGGGACAGACCTCCCTGCCTGTGTCTTGCTTTGGATAAATCAGGCAGTCCTCTCACCCTGGCTGCATTACAGCTGCTAACCATGCTGATATGACAGACTGAAGTTGAAGCTGAAAGTCCTTACCCCTCAGCACACTGTGACAGCAACTGATTAAAGTGAATCACAAATCTTTTCAAAGCAAAGATATTTATTCTTCTACCCAAAGATACAAACTATATCTTGTTAGAGGGTAAAAGCGTAATTTTTCATATTCATATTTACTCCTATCTACACTATAATATTTCCTTGCCACTGGTATTAAGGTTCCTTTCAGGTCTAAAACCTTTGCCTGTGGGAAGTTGACGGTTCTGTTTCTGCATTAATCCTCCTTTTTTTTTTATTTTTTTTTTATTTCCTCTCATCAGGCTGATAATCCATTTCCTTTTATCCTTTAGTACCCTTAAGAGTCTAGGGCACCCCTTGACCTTTCCACCTTTAATACAAATGTGCAATGCTGCTGCTCTCTGTCTGGAGAGATTTCCTCAAATGATCATCAAGCCATTATAATTGTAAATTTTTTGAACCTACTTACCTCTAGTTTTTCCCTTTGTGCATATCCCCCCCCAAAAAACCCTCCCTTTCCTTTGTTAGGCATTTTCAAGAAGGCAAGGCAATATCAGACTAATATTCTGAAAAGTGCCTAATCCACATATATATGTGTGTCTATATATGGGAAGCGTCTTACCTAATTCCAGTATTATTCACAATCTTCTCAGAGAAGTACAAAAACCCTGCTGTGAATAACATTTTGGGGAATGGCTTTCTCATAGTCATGAGACAGATCAACAAGAGAACTTATGTGAAATCAGAAGACAACTTATCGGTGAATTGCATCAGAAATATCCCTTGTATTCTACTATTGCAAGCAGCAGGGAGGCTAGAAATGGACAAAAAGATTGTCTAAAAAGAAAAAAATACAAACCAAAAAACAAACCCAACAAAAGTTTGAGAGTGAGATGCCATAGGATGGAGTTGCCACTCTATAACCTGTCCTTCTGGTATCCCACTTCACACAAAATCTCTCCCACATGTGTCATACTCTACACCTGCTGTCAAACTTCTGGTGTCTCATTTCACCCCCACCTCCATTTCTTTTGCTTTCTCTGAATCTGACCAACTTCCCAAACAACACATTGGGCATTTTTGCTCCTTTATTACTTCTCCAGACATTTCTGCACCGGGCAAGCAGTTGTATCCAAAAAAGGGAAAATTTGCTGAACTAATTCATTTATGCCTCCCATTACTTATGAATCTAGAAGCAAAAAATGGAGGAGGAAGAGGTTGCCACATTTCTGAATTTTCAAGGCCAGGAAACCACTTAGGAGCAAATAGAACTGAAGAATACTTATGTATACTATAAAGATAGGTGATGTTAAACTTATGTATACTAGGTAACTATAGGTAACTGTTAAACTTATGTATACTATAAAGATAGGTAATTCTCTTTTAAATACACCATCAGGTCAGGGAACAGGCACTGACTTTTTTCTTCTTTTTTTTTTTCCCCCCCCCACAATAAATCTGAAAAAACCCTGGACATTTCAACGCATTTTTAGTACTTCAAATCAAAATGCCAACTATTTTGGAACACTTTCAGTAGCCAGATAATAACTACACTTTTTTATATATATTTTAAAGTCTGAGGCTCAAAACATCTTAAGTTCAGAGGAAACACTATAACCTCTACAGTTTACAAACAGCTTTAATAAGAAGTCTGCTTTAAAACCTTGTCTTTAAAAAACAATGGTATGTATGGCTATACTGTTCATTTTATGTCTCCAGTTTATAAATAATTTATATTCCCTTTAAATTTTAACCAGGAAAAAAGAAAAGTCTTCCACAGAAGTACAAGATGTCTTTCAAAAAGATTCCTGAGGCTAAAAAGGCAAAAGGAGAGGCGCAAGCCAGTACAGCAGCAGGAAAGAGGAAAAAAACCAAACAAAAAAACCCCAAAAAACCAAAAAAGCAAGCAAACAAAAAACCCCAAACCATATTAAACAATCTTATGTCATAAATCCTGCCTCACTTGCTGGGGAACAGAGGCCTTGCAGGAGTAATGGCCGCTGTGAGCTAACTGGCAATAGCTCAAGGACAAAGCAGTAGGCAACACTTCACAGGAAACATCTGCAGGTTGCCCTGCACTCGGCCACAGGTTAGATAAGGTGTTTCCCAATTCCTATAAAGCAGCAAGGACGCTGGGTTTGTATCAGAATGCAGCAAGGACACTGGTTTTGTATCAGAATTCTCATACCAAAGGCCTGATATGGGCAGACTGCACAATGCTGCACCTGTTCAGGGGGATGCACAATGTATTATCTGCCTGCAGTCCTTCAGCAGCTCTCACAGACATGGATAAGACACACCTAATGACACATCAGTAATTAAAGAAAGGTAACAGCCTTGTTTTTAGGAGACTGTGCAAGAAAGCAAGGGGATAGAGCTCTAGAAGGTGTGTCTCCCTTATTGCTGCAGTAGGGGAAGGCAGAAGAAGAAGAGCTGTGAAGCTGCCTCCTCATCCAGAGAATGGAAATCCTGCAGAGCCCAGTACCAAACCGATGGCCAGGTAATCTCACACAGGGAAAGGAGTGAGGTCCACTCACAGAAAAACAATGATGCCTTGAAAGCTTCTTTAAAATTCTGGAGCTGAAAGTCCTTTGGATCAGCACTGGAGCACGTCGATAATATACGCCCTTCCCCTGTTCTGCCTGGGATTGGTGCCACATATTGATGTGCAAATTACAAAGACAAATCCCTTTCAGTCTCATAAGCTAAGACCTAGACTCCCAGATAAGAGCAGAGAAGGGAAGAGAGGAGAAACTGTATACAGATAAGTGAATATTAAAGCATAATTGTCAAACCTTCCTTAAATATTTTACCGCTGTTCCTAAAGGCTTTTTGTTTCCTGTCAGAGTACAGCTGAAATGATAAATGGCATGTAACAGTTTTATTCACATGAAAAATTGTTGATTAAATATTGAAATCTTAATAGCCTGGTTTCACTATAATTCTAGTTCTATATGTTTCTAATTATGTAACCAGTATTCCAACAGCTAAATCTTCGGGCTTCCTATGCTGCTGTTTACACCTTGTTGATTCCTTCTTAACCTTTAAGAGCTATTGAGAAATTAGTAGATTATTCTTTTTCATGAGTTGTAAGCAAAGCATGACTATAAGAACAAAGGATGATGGAAACTGCCATGGATTAAATGGACAATACCTGGAAAAAAAATGTATTTCAAAGACATGCAGATGTCAGCAGTATTAAGATAACATGGTGCTCAAGTGGATGCATCAGAATGGCTGCTAAAAATTACTGGGATTAACCAGCAACTATGTTCTTAATGTTAATGAAGTACTGCTGGGGATAGGAAAGCTGCAGCAAAGCATAATGATAGGATGTGCACACCTTAGTTACTATGCATGTCATAGAACAGAGAAAAATAACATCTTCTCATCTGGCACATCTTCAGACCTGTTTCTAACACCGTGTCTCCTCACAGCAGTTTACAAGCGTGCTGCATCCCCAGCCAGGGGAGCAAGCACTGAGGAAAATACTGATTTATCAGACACAACAGAGAAAAAAGAGCAGAAAGAGCTTCAGCACCACCGATTTTAAATGCTTTGCACTTTCATGGTACAGGATTAAGAAAGGTACATTTTCTTAAGATAGCCTGGTTTGCACAGGTTATGCTGAAGTGCCACATAGAGATAATGGTTGGGACTGCAAAAAACAAGAAGCAGGCAGTAACTGCTGTCACACCACATTTTCAGGTCCTTTTTCATTATGTCTGTTGGCATATCCTCAATGCCAGTTGAGGTCTGAAGGGTGTATCATAGAATTAATGAGCAAATATTATTATGAGGGTTTTTTTATTCTCCTTTGACAAATCCTGATTTTCAACTACTTAGATATTTCAGGCTGCCACACTGATGGATGTTCACACGCCTAATTTGCACTGTTTTGAATTTGCCTTCACTGTGTCCCAACATTCACAAGAAACTTTGTCTCTGTTATTACAATAAGCTGAGAAAGCCCATCTAAGAAACGCCAGCTGCGTTTTCTGAGTTAAGGTCAAATGCTGGCACCAGAATCAAAGAGGAAAATGAAGAGTGGCTGATTCATTTCCACTTTTTCCATTAAGTAAACAGTTGAAAAATCTCATTCACAGTTATTTGCTTGTCCAAATACTACTTGTTTGAAATCATTTGCTGTTGATGTAAGACACAGTCAAGGAGAAGCCTCATTAAAGTAAAATTCCTTCCTGCACTTGAGGTGCAGTGACAACACCCAGAGAGCTGACAAAAGCACCAGTGTTGCGTCTTGGATGAGAAGCAAGGGCTTCAGTACCAACCCTCATTAACCAAGGTATGCACTTCTTGACTTTCAATGCATGTAAGAACATCATGAAGTCTGGGAGATGAAGCAAAATATCTTCTTTTCACCAGATAAGAAACCATTTATAGCTAGCCACAGCTATAGGATCTAGGATCTTCTGTTGAATTGTGTCCTCTCAGCAAGTAAATATTTGTTGCTACATACAACAGTTTATAGGAGGACCAAAAGGAATGAAAATACACCATAAAATTTGTGTACCTCAGTTATTTTTTTCACCATTGTCAAAAAAAAGCTGATGTTGAAGCACATTGCATTGAATCATAATGAATAAGAAAATGTTTTATGTTTTCAAGGTAATATAACAATAACCTAACAATAATACACTGTGAACTTACAAGTATTTGTATTTCAGAGATAAGATCTATACCATAGTTTGTGTCAATTTCTTTTGCATTTAAAAATAACTTCTGAAATGGTAATACAATAAAGGGAAAAAGAGATAAACATTATTTACTTAAAGAAGTTTGTTTTCTTTTCCCAAATGTGTTATTATCTCCAGACAGAGGGGAGTGCTTTAGTTCACACAAACTTCTCTCACACAGAAAATTATTCATTAGTACCTTCATGGTAATAATTTTAGCACTGTAAAGGCGATATCCTCGAGCTCTCCAAGGGATCCAGCTCCATTAGCATCTAGTCCCAGCAAGCCACAACAGCCCATGCTCAATGCTCAGCAGCAAAGGAGCAGCTGTACTGAGTCAGACAAAAAGTTCAGCTAGCCCAGTCCCTTATCTCCAACACCAGGGATAAGCAGATGCCTAGGGAACAGGCCAAGCACAGATCTCAGGCATTTCTGATACCAATTACAGTTTAAAAATACTCTGTAAACCTTAAGGACTTGCCTTTTCATGAACTTCGGCAGTTTTCCCTTGAATTACTGTGAATTTTCACCATCTGTCATATCCATCGACAACAAATTCCCAAAGTTTACCAGTCATTTTATGAAAAATTATGTCCTTGCTTGGCAACAAAGCTGGTTTTTATTAGTTTAACTTACTCTTAAACATTTCTACTTGTAGAGAGAATGAACTAGCAATCCTTCACAACTACCTCTGTACCATTTACAATTTTGGAAACATCTGCAATGTTTCTCTTCTGTACCAAATAGGCCACCACAAGAGTATTTTCTGTGTTCTTCACAGATTGGCTAAAAAATCTTTATAAAATAGGCATTTCCCTCTGCAAAAGGAATTCAAGCCCCATGAAACTTTGTCTTTATTTAGATGTCTGCTAATTCTAGTCCTTTTAATATATTTTAGTATTTGAGAAGATGTCAGTTCTACAGATTCTGGGATCTCTCCTGAAGCTCTGTTGTCCTGATCTAGCCAGGTGGTGTTAAGCATTAAGTTTCCTGTCACTGTTCACAATTAATCCATCTCATCCTTGAATTCCCTTCGAATGCTGGGGTAAAACCTTCTGGTCCTGCTGACTGCCTAGTGCTCATTTCACCTGTTTGTTCCACAACCACCTCCACAGCCCATTTAAACCTTGCTGGTGGGCACCTGAGAAAAGAGGGAATCTGTCTTTAATGTACCCAGTTTCCTCTGCCACAGAAAACATGGATGTAGCCAATCCATCTGGCTTCCCTGTAAACCTTGATTGTAAAAATGTACTTACAAACTTTCTGCTATTTAATTAAAAAATAACTTTTATTTTCAGGTTTCTTTTCTAGTTATTCCTTTAATGCGCCTGCTTTTTTGGTGGTTTGGCTTACTGAATTTTTATATTTAATCTGCCAAGATCTAAGAATCTTCTCTTTCCTTTGGAAAACAATTTCAGCTTTTCAAATTATAGCTTTGCCCTTTTTATTACTTTGACTTCTCTTCTGTTTAGCCTCACCAACTTCTTCTTCTCAAGGGATTCTGCTAGGTGATATGTATTGACCCTGTGGTTCTAAATTATTTTTTTATTTTTCTAACATAGTCCTCAGGCTGCCTGGAAATATTTAATTCTCTTAGTTGCCCCTTATAACTCCTTTTTAACAAGATTCTTCATTTTTATGTATTTCCCCTTTTTGATGTTGATTACCATATAATTGCCCAGACTTTATTTTTTGCCTCTAGGTGCAAACAGCAAATAAATACTTTTTAAAGAACGAGCTGAATGAAGATGGTGCTGAGAGCTGCCTCAGTCTGTGCCACCCTCTGGAAGATTCCAGATATTGTGTGTACAAGGTAGAAAAGTAGGCTAGGGATATTTGAGAGCAATGGAAAGTAAAAACAAAGCAAAAAAAAAAAACCCCAAAACTCCCACAAACAAACAAACAAACCCAATGAAAAATCATAATTAAAAAGCAATAGTAAGTAGAAACACTGATCTGTTTCTCACTTACCTCCTTCCCACATCCCTCCTACCACAGCACTTCTTAACCCTTGGTAAATCTTTAAAATTCCATCTTAAAAGGGAATCCAGTGTTCCTAAGCAGGAATAAACCAAAACAATGGGAAGAGGTGATCCAGGTGCAGGAGCAGGGGTTGTCCTGCAGCCCCTGGAGGAAAATACTCTGGAGCAGCATTCTCCGTGCAAATATCACTCAGTCTTTCCTCAGTTCTTAAATTCTGTAAGTTTTGGAAATGATTTACTGTGGTGCTTAGAATAGTATGGATGTGGAAATTTCATTTTGAACCAGCCAAACTCAAGCCTGAGAAATTTCCAAGATCTTCCTTGGAATGCAAGGACTAGCTCAGCCAAACAATGAATAATTTGTTACAGTAATAATAAATTAACACAACCTATTACTTCTCTTACCTGTTTACTGTCATGCCTGTCAGAACCACAAGCCCATTTATCTTGTCATCTCCATTTTTTTCTGAGGTTCTGCTCTTCAAAAAGCAGCGTCAATCTCCTCTAGAAGGATGGTGTTTTACCCTGCTAGCTTACACCATACATGTTCTCAGGGTACTCTGCTGTTGTAAATGTGGGGTAAAAATGTAGATATTCAATGAATTGGTGCTCATTGGGTGTTCCACATAACATCTGCTATGCATATTCCTGAACTGTGAAACATGATCAGTATAACCAGCATGACTTACACTGAAAAAGTTATACTGATGTGCCTTTTTGTGTTCTACTGCTAGTGGCTGATTCAAAAACTCTATAATTTCATGTGCAACTGTAGTTAAACACGTGTCTGCAGAAACAGAAGTATCTATAAGGCCAAACATCACATCCTCTCCAAAAACTTCTTTCTCATGTTTCAACTTGCAGTCTAGTACTTCCTTAGAATTACCTGCTCTGTATTTCAATTTTATCTATTATTCTATTCCACCAGCCTTTTTTATTTTAGCATGTGTTTCCACCTGAGAGCAAGGAAAAGAATTATTTCAAAAGCCATACACATGCAAAATGGATTTAATGAGCACTAAAAGTGCTGTATGCAGTTGTTTTTCATACTGTACTTTCTGCACTTTTATGGGTAAACACTGCAAAAAAGGGATGCTTAAAAAAGAGAAAAAGCAATTATTGAATTGAGCCTATTAGGCAATGTGATCATTTTACAGAACACTAAAGGGGAAGTTCTTAAGCACTGCAGGAGGCTTTATTGTAAAGTGTAATTTTCAGACAGCCACTAATGCTCCCACCTGCTTCTTTTTGTGTCACACTTTTTATAACACCAATTTCCCTGCTTCCTGCAAAATACTGGGGAAAGGAAAAATTGCAAAAAAGTGTAGAATGTCCCAGCTGTGAAAAGAAGATACTTGCTCCCAGAAGGACAGGATGTTTAACACAAAATGAAATTTAATCTATTGAATATACATACTGTATCTCAGCAAAAATGTTACCTGCTTCATAATATGTTATCTACTACATCATGGCATAATTCTACAGTGGAGGCGTAATATCAATGAAATATTGGTGTAGAAATTCTCAAGCTGAATATTTGCACAATCCTTTAAAATAATTGCCTTTAACTGCAAAGACAAATTACCTATCTGGGAAGTTTCACCAGGCAGTTTTTTTCCTACAATTCATATTATATTCTTCGTAAGATTTTAGGACATTTTACTGAAAATGAGCGTTCATTAAATACAATGTATAATGCATGCACACTGAAACAAGGCAGGAGATATCATTAGGATGAACTCCTTCAAAATTACAGCAATTCAAAAATTGGTTAACATTTCTCTGTTGTTGACAATAACCACAGGAAACAGAGTGATTAACCTCAGCTGACACGGTATATATCACATCAGATCAAATTAACAGGAGGCTGGGTTTAAGTTAACAATCACCTACTCAAACAGAGCAAGTTCCTTTTGGAGAAATAGAAGCTCACACTTCTCCAAACAGAAGAAAGCACACAGACAACCTAAATGGGATAAAGATACAGAGATGAAAAAGCAATGTTTAAAAAAAAAGACAAAGTAAGAATACTTCAAGAAACTATAACAAGGGCGAAGAGACAGGTACGACAGAGATACCAGTGGTATTTGCAGAAGACAGGCTCTATCTAACTGCTGAACAAGCCAAATTCAAAGAAAGACAGCTTGGAATGGACAGAGAGCAAGACAGAAGACAGGACTAGGAGAGCCTGAGCTAATCTGAGAGCTGTTCCCAGTGACAAGGAACACAGGGCTGAGAGCTGTGACGAGGGTTTCTTACCCTTCTCCAAGTCTACATCCACAGATACAATACCCTGTCCTACATATGTAGGCATTTGTTCAAGCATATATTTACAGAACTTTGCCCAAAGCTGTGTGTGAAATGTGTCCCTGGAAACTTCACTGTAAACACAGAGCATTCAGAAGGGATAAATTAGATAAAGATATTTCAGGTAGTGTTGTTTCTGGGATCAAGGCAGAGAACATCAAGGAGGCTCCTGGTCAGTTAAATGCACAGCAGTTTTGCTCAAAACCATCCACCTTTCTGCTAAGACAAATAGCTAAACATAAAGCAGTGAAACTCCAGTACCTAGTACCTAAATTCACCCCTTTTTTTTTTTTACTTACTTGATTTCACTTTCTCACTTTCCAGAGAAGCCAGAGACACTTACAATTCAGGATTTCTTATGTACAAATGTGTGTGAAGCTTCAGGGAGAAATACTCTGATACCACATTCATGTTTTACAAGAGTAAGATTTCATCGTGGCTATGGACAAATCCATCCAATTTTCCAAATCATTAATATTTATTGATACTGCCTGAGCTTCCAGTTTGAGCTGTGGATTCATTCTGCACAGTGATTTATAAACACAGAAACATGGATGCTTCTCCAGATTCATTATGATAATTCATATAGGCAGAATTGATACCAGCATTCCTTTCTAGGCTGCTAGTTATTCATGGCACAAATCCAGAGAGCAGTGAATAAAATCCATGTAGAAAATGAGATCATTTCTTACAGAACCTCTATCTCACCTGCCAGAGAAGCCAGGAAGTACATCATATCAAAGCAGGACAGAAAAAATTGTCCATGGACAAAAGGCTGGCCATTAGACTAATGACTCAGAGGCTAAATCTGCCATCAGGATGCAGTTTCAAAGCAATATTGGCAAACTGCTTACAGCAAAACGTTAACAGCTGAATGTCAAGTGGGTTTCCACAATTTCATTCTTGAGCACAGGTTTGTAGGCATGCTAAGAACTCACTGTTACAACTCAAACCAAGGATGAGCTATCTCCTGAGTGGGATGCTGTGCCACCCCAAAATACTCTTGGGAAAATAGGGACTCTGATCAATGTTAAACATAAAATATATATACACCATCTATTTGTCAATTTTGAACTTAGGACTTTTTGCTGCTTCAGTTCCCAGCTGTAAATTTGAGGCAAGTGAATAATCTAATCATACAAAGTTGTGGTAAAAAAGAAACATTTAAATATTTGCTAAGTTCTCAGATACCAAGCCACACAAACAGTATGAAGGAACTCTAATTTTCTCTTCTGAGGGTATATATCAAATAAGACATACAGATCATTCATAGCTACCATACATAATTACTGTTTCACTAAAGGAGTCAAGAATCCTCTTCAAAGGTTATATCCTGCCACAGTTTTCAGGAAGTAAATCATTCTCATGTTTGGTTTTGGTTGTGCTTTTCTCTGTAACTTTCATGAGCTCATGAATAATGTTACTCTGATGAAGGATACCTATGTGAGTTTTCTGATATAATACAAAGAAAATCAGGAAATTCAAATGTGTCCCTCCTAGTATTTCTCAAAATGCCTTAGGTTCAGACATCTTTCCACTTTGAATTAGTTTGAACTAAGGCAAGTACTCAGAGGAAGGACGAGATTTTCTCCTCTTTTCTTTACAATACTTTTCATCCTTCAGCCTGTGACAAAATGATTAATGAGATAAATTTTTCTGTAATTATTTCAACTACCAAACATGTGAAAACCCTGCAGAAATGGCAGGATCTGTAGGTGAAGAAGACAGTGCATGTTGTCTACTCTGACTCTAGCAAGTCTCTGGTGACTGTCTCCAATGACATTCCTCGAACCTAGGCTGGGACGTCACTGTCACCTGGATGTTTGTACCACTCCATGGGTGAAAAACTGGCTGGACCATTGATGGAGCTGAAGGAACACTCTACCCAGGGGATGGTCCAAAGCAGATTTCTTCAGGAGTCTATCCTAGGTCCTGTTTAACTCTTTAATACCAAAGACATGGTGGGATGTGTTCATGAAACTGCCTGTACCAATACATCTGAGGGGATACATTCTGTGGCCCGGAGAAAAGGGCCAACATGTTCCTCATGGGAGGCAAAGAACTTCAGCAAGGATATAAAATCCAACATCTAAGCTGAGAATAACCTGGAAGATGTGGCTAACAGCAGATTTGACTAGAGCCAGCTTGAGTCCAGGCTCTGCTGCTTTCAGGTGGCTGGATATGAGTTACCTTCCTCCACTGGCTTTCCTCAGTCTCCCCCAGAGCCCTGTCAGGTCCTTCTCAAATGAATCAGCCACTCTCTGGTGTGTGTTCCCTGTTATCATTAGTATTTGTTTCCACCAGCTTTTGCAAAATGTTTGTCTCACTCAAGGGAATCTTCTTTAAACAGATGCTAGAAAAGACAGGACACTGTGTGGAGATACCACACACATCTTTTACAATGACTTTATAGCCCAAGCCTGGCTCTTTGGTGAGCACTCATTATTAAAAGTGAATACCTTTTTTTTTTACATTAAAATGTTTATTTGTCCATACTTAATACCACTCTGTATATATTAGTGTTTGGTTTTGGTTGTGTTTTTCTCTGTAACTTTCATCAGCTCACAAATAATGTTAATCTAATGAAGGATACCTATGTGAGTTTTCTGAAACAAAAATCTTCCCTATTTATCTCAAACAAGGCAAATATTCACTTTACATTAGTCAACCAACTGTATTATGATTCCCCTGAGCTGTATGGAATGGAAAGACATTTCTCTAAACACACAGGAGACAGCTAACTTTCTCTTTGTTTCCTGTGCCCTAATTATTCCATTATATTTTGACGTCCTTTCTCCTAAAATGACACCGACTTAAAAAACTCACATATTTCATGCATGCTTTGATGAGAGTACTGACTAAGAATATTAAATATTGAACCTTTCTTTCATTATGGGTCAGTTTTTTAATTTCCTTTTGGGGCACTGTGAGTCACTAGACTATAGTGTTAAGACACAACGGAGTATAGAAGTTACAGCTTGCAAAAAGAAAACATTGGCTTTTAAAAAGTTTTGTAAGCATGGATGACTGTAAATGATCATTTTGCTTTTTAGTTTCTATATTTTTTTTACAGCTGCCTCATGTTTATTTTAAAATACTCCAAAATACTGTCAGGCAATGTGATTTCAGAAAAGTCTAGACATTACATAAAAAGGATGTCTATGATTTCTAAAGTTTAATTACATTTCCTTCTTTGGAAAATAAACAAAGTGTCAGTAAAACTATATTATGCTAGAAGAAGAAATAAATTAAGAAGATTCAACAACACCTTACAGATATATTAGGCAAGCTCATTGATTAAAATGTTACAGACTGACAACTGTCCAGGGATCCAGCCAAAAACACTGGAAAAGAAAACAGTGCTAAGAATTGAAAAGACAAGAGATTCAATTTGGTTTCAAACTACACAATAGCACCTCCAAAAAGGGAATGCTGTTGAATAATTATATCAAGTACAGTGTGTCTTGATCTCAGTTATGCAGAGAAATGGCTAAGTACATTTTTACCTGCAATTTGGAGGAAAAAAAAAAACCAAACACAACACAACAATCCTGGACATCAATATTACCAAAATTGTCAACAGGGTGAAGAAACCAGCGACTGAGTTTTGCTAAAGGAAAGACTAAGCTAACACAAATACACATATTCAAAGTTTTCCAAAAGAAAACTCTTAATTTTTTTATGCCAACTGGGCATTTATCAATTGGACAAAGTCCCCACAAATGCTGTATCTCAAGTTCCCTTACAATATTACACATAATAAGGAATACTCCTAGAGAGAGTCATGTTTTTCTCTGGTAAACTGATGAATATATTTCCTTTTTTCCTTCGCATCAACAGAAAAAATTAATTGAAAGTGTCATAGATTTATTCATACAATATTCCAAACACCAGCCTTCTGCTGCTGTTTCTTAGAGCTGCTGCCTGAAGTGCTACCCAGTTGGGTCAGAACATCACCAAATCCACGTGGCCTGCCTCTGCAAAGCCATCACAGAACAGGCAGGAAGCCTGGCCTGCTCTTTTTATTGGTATTGTCCCACTTCCAGAGCAGCAGCACAGTGGTTACCCAAAAGAAGGTCATTTTCAGCTCCTGCCTCAAAGTGACAGAAATTAGCACAGGGCCTGGCTGGAACCAGAGCCATCCTCATCCTCCCAGTCATGAGCAGAGATGTGAAACAGCACAGTTACAGAATTAGTGCAGCCTGTCTTACACCCTCTTATGGTGCCTCACTGAATCACATTTCCATCTTCCTCTCCACCCCTTCTCCCACAACCTCAGCTTCTCCCCCTCAGCCCACTCTCAGCATCCTGTTCCAACACTGGGGTCTCTGTACCAAGACCACAAACGTGGGGTGAGATGAACCCATCCACAGCAACTGGGAACCCCAGAGGCTGGGATAATCCCAACCCATCTCACACACTGACAACTGATGCTGCTCACATCCAAGGGGCTGAGGACATTTTTTCTCCCATCCAAAGTCACGACTAATAACTGGCCAAGAGAAATCTTATACCCTAAATTGTGCAACCTCAGCACTAGATCTGACCCATAGTGCAGCTGTATTTGTAGATATTCTTTGTCTCTCTGCTGTATCCCTGGAGGATGCTGCCTCAGCAGGAGATGCAGAGTGCAGGTGATTTCCCAGAGGTGTTGGTTTCAGCAAGTCTTCCCTCCCAATTCCTGCTGCAGGACTGCAAGTTAGGAAGGGCTCTCCCTAGGACTGTGTTGTAGACTGGAAACACAGTATCAGGGTAATGATGATGCACGTGGTTTGAGGGACAGAATCCCTTCCAGGAAGGTGATTCACCTTTCAGGGTGATGAGCTGTAAGATGGTGTAAGTACATTCTACCTTTAGCCTCATCCTGCTTTTCCCCCCGTGGGAAAGATTCCTCAGCAGCAGCTCTCAGTATCGTCAATGTCACCACAGCCACCAGCTGGCTTCACCCTTTCTCAGTTTTCATCTCCAATGCCATTTGGAAGCTTGTGAAAACTGCTCTGGGATGCAAGAGAGATGCACCCCTAAGTAGGTGTTCATTTACTGCTGCCTACAGGAAACAGGAGAGGCTGCTGTATCGGTGACATAAAGCATACAGAAATTAACCCATAGTGTGCAAACGGCTGCGAAGGACCGTGGCTGGCCCTGAGCTCTCCACAATTCATCACTTACCTTGTGACACTGACACAGCTGGGCTCAGTGGGCCTCTCCAATTCCTCTCTCTCTCCCAGCCAGAGGTACTCACAATGCAGGTTGGGAGCATGACATTCCTATTCCTCATGCTAAGCCACTGCACACTGCTCCCAGGAGAATGCCTGTTTATTACTGGCCCTGTGCCATGAAAGACTGACCTAATGAAGCAATACAGAGCAGCTGATGTTGGCAGTGCCTGTGGCCTGGACAGTTAGAGGTGCTTTTATTGGCAAAATATTTGTGCCCCAAAGGCTACCACGTACAGGTCCCCTGTCTTGATCATTTTGTAACGTGAAGATTTTTTTTTCCCTTTCAAAACCATATGTAAGTTTTGCATTTGAATCCTCTAAAGACAGAGCACAGCTTTGTTTAAAATAAATAAACAAATCAGTAAGCACCTTAATTGAAGCTCTCTTTTAATGACTAAGTTTTAACTAATGGTATAAAGAATGTCCAGAATATTATGTGTACCAAATAGAAAACACAGTGTATGTCAAGGTGTCTCACTTCTACTCCTCTGAATCTTTCCCTGATCATGTGTGAGTGAGGGGCTGAGTGGGGCTAGAATGCCTCAAGAAAGAGGCATTTAGCCAGAAAGAACACTTCACATGTAGCTGTCACCTGTTAAGCCATGAGGAAAACACTGAGATAAGGAAAATGCTAAATATCACCCAGCTAATGGTGCACTCAGGGCAATCAGTGCTGACTTCTTTCCTAAAATTAAACACTTGCACATCTTCAGCAAATTTTGAAAATAAGGGGGAAACAGAATCTACCTCTTCACACTTGGGGAATGTTCAAGGGATATGAGATAAAAGAACAACTCCTTCTCCTTCAGGTACATTATAATAGCAAGAATGGCTCACAATGGATTTTTGTGTTACCTACAGAAGTATTTTTCTCAGGAACACACACACATCAGAAGTACACAGAAAAGACCAAGAACATGGAGCATCAGGTCAGACTAATCAGATGGACTTGCAGAATTTTGGTCTCAAGCAGGGAAGAAACAGGATCTAGGTGCTCACCCAGTCAAGACCTGGATGGAGGAGTTGCTTTAAAATGATGCAGGCACATAATATATATATATTAAAAAGTACCTATGGAGTTTACATTATGCCAGGCATAACTCAGAAGAGCTTTTCAAAATAGAAATTTTGGACTTAAATGCTTTACTTGACCTAAATCTGACTTCAGGCTCCTTCATAAAGAAATTCCATGAAGTCACTAAAGTCACACCAGGGAGAAATTCAGCCATAAGTGACATGATTTCTGTCATGCAATTTGCACCTTTTCTAGATTCAGAATATTATTCCATTACCATTTTCAAGGCCATTCTAAATTTGTGTATCATCACTATATATATAGTGCTATTGATCACTATATATATAGTGATCATATATTGGTCTTTTGAGCAGAAGGTCAATATTTAAGAAACTTGATTCATAATAACTTAATATTAGGCAATTTGATTATTTATATATAGATATTTCTGAGTAAATATATAACAGCCCCTCTGAGCAGTTAGTGTTTTCAAGAGTCAAGTCTATTTTAGTAGTAGATTCTGTGCAAGGGTTTACCTCTGCAGATTTGTCTTTAAAGATATTTATAGCAAAGATGTTAATTCCCAAGGAAAACAATTTATACTCTTAAAGCAGACTACACCCTTCCAAATCCTGGTAGAAACAGGCAGCCAACTTGCACACATAATTAAACTTCAAATTCCCCTGTAAATGGCAGCCAAAGTTCAATGCATTTTTTTTGAGGCTGGTTGATGTAGGAAGATTTTCCTGAGATGTTTTCTCCTCTATCATCAATTTAATGATGTAAACAGAGCTAGATTAAACCTGCACACCTTTCAGGATGACATACCTGATGGGGGGAAAAAAAAATCTCACAGCTGGAATTCTTCCTGAAAACTAAAATAGATGACAAAGTAAAAGACCAATCTTCTATAGACACTTAATGAAGACAGGCTTCAAGGGGTTTTCTATACCAGAGAGTACTTTACACCCCAGGAGGAGACAAAGCCAGTAGATTTCTGCAGCTGAGGATTGCAGTCACAGCAGAATAAGTAAAATAACAAAAAACATATTACTTGTTAAATCACTTACACTGGTTTTCCTTTGGATTCACAAGTCAAAATTATAGATTGTCCTTCTTCAGGCCATGAATTGGAAGAAATGATTTTAACTAAAGGTGTATCTAGGAAGAAAAAAATAGACAACTTGTTGATATACACAAAAAAGATTTATTATCTAAGAGTACATTCTTCTCTATTTACAACAGACTAAACCACAGATTTAATTTACACTTGGAGACAGTTTCATATGGAGCCTTGTGCAATTTCCATTGTCTTCAGGAAGGCAATAAAAATGACCAATGTAACTAAACCAGTAACTTTTTATATCCCTAGGAGACACAGATAAAAAGCATGTGTATACTAAGAGAAAACAATTTTTTATTTCTGTATTTGATGCAAATACTCTATACGACTATCCTAAAGTCTGATATCTAACAACAAAATAAAAGAAAAAAAAACCCCAAAAACCATCAAGGATGAATAACAAGTACTCCATGCAATTGTTTGCCTATTTTTAGGCTGATATGATGGAATGTTGCTATTAGAGGAATGAATGCAATAGTGTACATTTGAATAAGAACCCTTTTGTTGTTGTAGAAGCCTGAAACTCATAATAAGAAAGCTACAATGGGCTTTCAGATAAAATGCCTTGTTACAGACATTTTACAGGATATTATTTCTGAAATGCAATAAAGCTGCCCCTAAATCACAACAATCTTAAACAGAATTTGCAAACAAAATGTTTCAAATACCTGCAAAAAGCACTACAGAAGAATCTGCAATCTGTCCAGTGTGACTGGATTAGTTTTATAGTTTTAATTGCAAAAAGATAGACAATGCAGCTACTGTGAATTTATGCCAAATAGAGGATTTGAAGTAGATCTCTAACTTTTAAAATATTTGCCACCTGGCTTGCAAGAATATATTTTCATAGTCAACATATGACTTAGAGGGCCATCTTTATAAGGATAAAAAATGATGATAAAGAAAGGAACGTAACACATTTTTTCCTTAGGAAGAGGAAAAACAAAGTTCATTGTCACAGTAAAAAAAAATCAGATTGAGTAGAAAAAAATCTGCTTTTCCTCATGGTTTCTTTCTCTATAGCTTCCTAATACAAACCACTTCATCCTGATCTAAGATACCTAAGTTTTGTCTCATTCCATTTGCAGTTGCTGTTTTCCTTAGCAGTGACACCACAGATGTCCTGTTATCAAGCAGATGTGAACCAGCATGACAATATGACCCCAAAAAATCAACTAAAAAAAAAAAAAAAAGATATGCTGTAACAATATAGCTTCTTATTGAGATACCAATAGTCATGTTGAACCCTAAATGGCATCTGAACAATTAAAATTATGGAAACATATTTATAACTTTCAATTTTTTAATTTTTACATACCACAGAGTAACGGCATGGCACAAGACAAGACGAGGGAAAGGCTTAGTGCAGACTCTCTGTAACTCCACTGAAAATATTCTCAGCATCATTCAGCTTTCCAGAACAGCTGCTCTAACCTTACACCAGCAGCAAATCTGTTCCACAAGTTCATATTTTTAAGGACCCTGCAAACCATTATGCAGGTGACTAATCCTTTGGAGGCCAGGCTGGCATTTGCTTCATTTTTAGCACATGCTTAAGGCACTGACCTCAAGTGCCTTAATAAATCAGGGCATCAAGTACTTCTGTGATTTCAGTGGTGCTGTTGAAGATGAATAAATTACTCTCTTGACTATACATTGAGCCAGAGGAGCAAATTAGTATCAGATAGGAACACATGAAGAATTTAACTGAGGGAGGGAGACAACTAATGCAATGAGATCAAGAGGTTTCCAGAGAAATATGAAAAAGAGCAAAACTTTGATGGAAGTAATCCTGACAGCCACAGGTGAAGGAAGAAATTAAAGGGCCATTTAGCTATTATTCCTGGCTTAAATATTTAAAAAAAATTATCAGCATTTAATGCAATACTGTAAATGACCCAAATAAAATTGAAGAGAGGATTCCAGACAATTAAGCTTTCATTTGCATGGATCAATGCAGTTTCCCCCAGCTCGAAGTTCCCATTCCTACTTGAATACACCAGGCAGCTCTCTGTTCTCCATGTATTTCTAAACATAGCTTACTAACACAGAAAGGTCTTATATTTATGTTTCACTCTCTAAGGCACAACAAAGTGGTGTAGGAAATACATTCCCTAGTGGTTTTCCCTGTTAATTGGCTTAAACAGTAACTACTTGTTTCTCTAAAGCAGGAAACACAGGGTTTAATTCAATATATAATTTTTAAGAAACACAACAATGGAAATTTTTCGCATTTTATTAATGATTCTTTTTCAAAAACTAGATATTCTGAGTGCTTTATTCTCAGTATTACTGTTTCCATTTTTTCTTTTTAAGCCATGCTTGATTTCTCCCCAGCATTAAACTGTACACTTAAAAAGGGAAAACTCTTAAGATAAACCTGCCCTCTATTTTCACATTCACATCAATACTTTAAATGAGAAGAAATCTTCAGAATAATTGAATTGAATTAAAACTAACCTAAATATCATATTTTAACAAAGATGATAGAACCCTGCTGACTGGCACTTTTCCAGAACACAAAATGCTATTACAAAACAGTATCTCCTGCTGTGACTGCTCATTTTGAAAAGTATAAATGTATTCTATCAATACTTTGAGTTTTGACCTGTCACACTTAAAAGTATTAATCATAACAACTGGAACATCACGTGATCTCCAGCAAACACCAACATTTGAAAACAGCCTAAAGAAAGAAAATCAAGAACTGTAATACAGAAAGAGGTTGATTTCTTTTCAGATATGTTTGTCAGCTTGTTATGAATAATGTAGATATGTCCAAAAAAAATCTGCTTCTACAATCAAAACAAAGGAATAGTCAAGGGTTTTAATGTGGCTCAGATCTTTTCCTCCTCCTCTAAAGAAATATACCAATGTGTAACAGCTGAACTTACCAGAACTTTAATAACTTGCATATTTTTTAGTATTTAGCCCAGCAATTTTGTGACAATAAAATATTATAGGTCAGTATTCAATGCAAAATTATTCTGAACAAGGCATTGGTGACTACAGCTTCTTTACTATATCTACAAATATATCCTTATCTTGCATTCTAAGAATATTATGGAGGAGATAAGTATTCCAAAAAGAATAAGCTTTGGGAAAGCCCAATTCCATAAAAAAACAGTGGTTTATGTGGGTGTAAGCACCACAGCAAGTTTTCTCAGCAAAACACCCTGCCTTCAGTACCCAGTGATTTTTTTAGTTACATCCATCTCCAGCAGGAGAGCTTCTCTGGCCCTCCAGTCTCTAGTTTGAGTAACAGGGTACTTATGAGCTGCAGCTGATTGCTACCACCACCCTGAATTGAGATTCAAACATGTCTTTACATATCTTCTACCCTCTATGAGTACAGAATCTGCTCATTTGTTTCCATACATACCATTTACAGGTAAGAATTATGGCATGGCACTTTTTTTATATAACCTTTCGTGATTCAGCAGAGCAAAGGCAAAAGTTCCACTGAGTGATTCTGCTTCATCCTTCTTTCTAGGATTTGGGCTCATCTCATCTTACAAGCCTGGGAAACTTGTTCTAAAGCTTTGGGAAGATTTATCTATTTTTGATCAGGCTATGTCATCTTCAGCAACACACAAAATCAGTAAACCTATGTGGAAAATTAATATCAGCTTATACCAGTAAAAAATCTGATCTGACATATGGAGAAATTAAACACTTCAACACTTGACTTTTGTTGTACTTTTAGCAGCAGCTAATGGCAACATTCATACCTTGTGGAACTGCATTACTGATTGATTAAATCTCTTTGAAGCTATTTTCCAAATAAAGGTGGTTCTCATCAGTCACTAGACCATTGCTCTTAACCAGATCTTCTATGCTTAAAGATGTGCGTTTGCTTTTAGAATGTACTTGTTGTTTTTACATTGCTTGAAGTAAAATAGACTTCAGTATATATTTGTATTATTTTATAACCTTTATAAGGTTACATGCAGGATTAAATTCCTTCACCTAAATTTACTCATATAAAGCAATCACACGAAAGCTGATGGAAAAAATCCCACATGATAAGTTATGTTATACTTCATGTGCAAGCCCTCGACAAACACAGTGCAAAAACAGAAAGCTGAATTCATAGAAGTAAACAAATCTGCTAAGATTGTGAAACAGGCCAACAACAGAATCATACTATTAATCTCTACTAGTTTCTTCTTAGTGCCAAAATAGTAAAAGTGTAATTTGGCCTATTTTTCATATGTATCTTCAGAAGTCCTTGGTCCCATCAGTTCTTAACAAAACCTATCATGGAACTCACAGTTCTGCCTGAGTCACTAAATCAAAGTACAACCTTTTGCATCTTAGGGCATTAAACAGCAACAGGCATGTAAGAATAAGCACAGGAAAACTCGTTTTGTGAGACAAAGGGGTAGAATTCTCATGAGGTTATGATAGGAACACACTATTTTATCAAATAATCTCTCCCTAATGTAATCATCTTCAGTCAATGTAATTACAATCCCAGACACAGAAAATAAGACCACCTTTCTTCTTGGGCAGATGTTAGGGTGGGTGGAGCATGTATATTTCATTGGTACTTTTAAGAAACAACAGTTGGAAGCAGAAGACTATTCAGGAGTAAGAATATTCATGATCTCACACTCATCAGAATTCCAGGAGTGCTGAAAATGCACCTATGCAAAAACCATGGAGTAGTTCCTCCAGATAATTTTGATATATGGATTACTTCAGCTGTAATATAAACTTCTTGCTACTAGATTTCTCTACACATTTTGTCAAAAGGTAAATCTCAGCTTTCACTGGCATTCCAGTGAAAGGAGAATTAACAGAAAAAACCTTAGTGCTTCTCCTCTGCAGAAATTTACATAGGAATATTGTATCAGATGTACAGATCCAAGTCAGGGCTCTTAATTTGCAAATTTTCTGCTGAATTATAGATTAAAAAAAAATAAACGCAATAACTTACTATGAATCTTAAACTTAGCACCCCAAATATCTTCCAATGTGGCTGCATCCTCAGAAAGCAGAACAGAACAAGGACAAGTCCTTCTTTTCCCTTACAAGGATAGAATTATTAATCCCAAGGGTCCTGTACTACAGCAGTCTGCATTTTAGAGGCCTGCTCTACCTCCATGACTCAAGAAGCCACTTCTACACTCCCTCACTTAGACATAATTTGATTTTTGTGAGAAGTGGTAATCAATCCATCAAGATCAATTATTAGACCTCATGCAGTGATTTATGAGAAAAAGAGGTTACTTACTCCACTGAGTACTGAAGTATTCACACTGTGTTGATCAGAAACAGCAAAATACTGATTTGGCAGTAATTTAGAGATTAGAACGTTCCACTTTTGGAGTTCACAGATTAAGGGCTTGCTCCGGTTCAGAGTGCAAGGAGCTCCCATGCAACAGCAGAGGTCAGCCAGGAATGCTAACGTCTCCTAGCCAGCCAGATTTTGAGCTAAGATTTCACTTTGAATCTGAAAAGGCTTTTTTTCTTACCTATTTCCTAGTCTGGATATTTTGACACACTAAAAAATCCCCAGGTGATTGAAAATTTTTAGCCCAATACACATCATGAGTTAGAATTCCTCAATCAATTCAGTACTGTGCAAATTGCCTCTATTTACATTCAGTGCCAACATAACATGGAATATACACTTCATTTTACAAGTGGGCAAGTTTTCTAGAGCCAGATTAGGATATTCACACGAAGAAAAATTCATAAAACTTTAAAAATCCCCACCTGTTTCCTAGGCATGTGTCAATCCTTAGCATTGAGTGGTTTTGGTACATCCATTCTTGGGCTTTACACGCAAAAAATTTACTTAATTTTTTTTAAAGTACTTTTTGAGCTGGTGGCCTCAGTAGCCTTCTTACATGTCAAAAATGACAATATTTTTGAACGTTTAAATAATTATTTTTAAAAAATAAAATAATTAAATATAAACACAACGCTATAAGCAGATCTTAGATACTTTACTAATACCAACACAAACTTAAGAAAATCTTGTCCAAAGTGGTATCAAATATATACTCAGCTAGGGCAAGTATGTTTCCACACTATTATTTCATATAAAGTGCAATGTCCCTTCAAGTCTTTTTAAACTCGTTTATTGCATAAAGTCTGTGATTCCTACTTCCCAAAGTAAAATGGCATCACAGGAGATGTGAGTTCTACCACATTTCAATTAAAATCTCCTGTAGTATTATCCATTTAAGCTTTCACATGCTATACAGTAATTTTGCAAAACGTTTGGATCTTCTCTTTATACATGTTTGGCATGATTTACTCATGATGAAAGCAATCCAATAATTAATATTTAAAGCCAGAAGATTTATTTACTGTTTAAGTAATAATCAATTCATAAAGTAGTATTGGTCTCAACTTTTAATTCTGGGTATATTGGTTTGCATAATTTCAAGGAAATGGGTGATAGGTGACAAGTCAACCCAGGACACAGTGTCAAGCAGAAATCACATTTCTCTTGACTTCTTCTGTTTTTCCTTCAACAAAGAAAGCATTTTTTTTCTAGTTTGTAGAATATTAAAAGACCTGGCACAGAAAAAATGTCCCATTTGGTGACAGTAACATATAACGTTCAATATATACAAGGTGCATAGAGAAAAATAAATCTTTTGAATTATTTTAGTTTATGAGTCTTTGGGGGTCTAAATGAAAAATCCATTGGTCAGGTTCTTTCCTGCATGCATGGCACACATCAATGTGATATATGCCGCCTAAATCTCTTTTTCTTAAAACACGAGGGATTCTGTACTTATTTTCTTTCTTTTTTTTTTTCACAATGCCCTACTTAGTCTTGAAGGTTCCAGTAAAAAGAGCTAAACCTTGTGAAAATGGTAGAAAAAAAGGAGGCACAGGTGGTCAAACATCTGCACGTGATGAACAAAAAACTTACAGCTCTATTACACAATACAGCCCTACAACAAATATATTAAACCTCCAAAACAAGGCTCTCCTAACTGATTAGTTTCCATGCAGCCAAATTGTCAGGTGCCTATCCCAAAACCAGGACAGAAACAATCCTATCCCTAATTGTGTTATAAATAGTTGAAAGCAGCTCATTAACATCATTTGACCCTAGGCCTTGGCTGGAACACTTTGATTCTGACGCCTCTTTCCTTTAAAAGTGACTCTCTCTCTGTAGTTTATGTTATGAACGTCTCACCAGCTGCAGCAAGAAGCTGAGTTTGTTGTAATGAAACCTCTGATCCTTGCTGGACTTGCTGTTTGAGTGCAAATTATGTTAACAGCAAAAGGAATGGCAGGGGAAAGATCCAGGGAGGGGCAGACCCTTCTGCGTTTGTCAGGGGAAGGAAGCGCTCCCAATACTTCAGGATGTGCTACACGTGTTACTTACAATCCTCCTGCTGAAAGCATTGATACTACCTGCTTAATTAATCTTTTAGAATGATGAGTAGATGGTTTTAATTACCTTTTGTCACTAGAAATTTTCTCCTATACTCAATGATTTTAAAAAGCCTTAAAAGTACTGCTGGTAAAAAAAGGTTTTGTTTGACAACCTAGCTGAGCACTGGATCCAATAGTATGGAATATGATGAAGGATCCATTCAGGAAGAAAGTTGTGCTTGTGTGACAGAGCAGTTCTTCCCACTGTGATCACTGAGCATCCCATGGATGCCAAGTTTTACCTTCCTGGACCCCAAGCAACGCAGGGAACATGTCTTATTAATTACCTGCCAGTTTAGAATGCACTCAGTGGAGCTCCAGGCAGCCCAGATAAAACACACAGACCTTTTCTATGGTGAAACATCCATGTCATGGCTGCCAGATCATCTGGCAAGGAAAAGGAAAATCTCCACCTTCCTCCCATTATCCACTGACTGTTTCCAGACTACTCCGAGTTCTGAATTAATCACTTAATCTTGTGCAGCAACACCTCCTGCCTGGATCTATAATACCCAGATTTACTCTGCCATTTTTAATAAACATATTTACTTTGTTGTTTTTGACTTTTTTTACACAAACCACCATTTCCTTTTTGTGCCAGAGTGCAAGTTACTATAACTGGTTCATTACAACACATTTTTCTTCATATGGGTTTAGCTAAATTATGAGCTACCAACAGCATGTCTTTACTTCATGGTTTTATTTTATGACTGCAAATCTTCTGAATACTGAAAAGCTTTCATAAATTTCTCAGATATTTTAGTGTGGCAGAGAACAACAACAGTTCTGATGCTATCATTTTAAAAAATGCTATAAAAATCTAACAGTCCGATAATAAAAGATTATTGCTACCGGGTAATAAATGTCTGCCAGATGATAAGATTTTAAAAGTTTTTCCTGAGAGACTAATTCATTTATTTTCTACACATTTTTATCTGTTTTTTTTCAAAATGCATGTTTGTGAAATCTATTTATGTCACAGCCTTCTACATTTTTCATTGCGCTTTTTCTCTCTCTTATTTCCTTGGAACCTTTCCATCATTTCCAGATGCAAAGATAAAATAAGCAGATACCTCTGAAAATGATGATGTATCTACTTTCTAAATTAATTAGCACTTGAGTAAGCATAGGCAAGTTTCAGGAACTTTTTTTTTCCTTCAGAAACCATGAGATTATAATTTTCATACATGGATAGCAATTAGAAAGCTCATTGAAAATTCTGTAGTCCTACATAATTTTATTCCTATTTCTAAAAAATTTAAGAAAATAAGCTTAGGAAAGGAGACTTTGAAAGTAAATTCCAAGGACAAACCACTCCAGTCTGCACAAAAATACACATTAGATTGGATATCCCAAATGAGACGAGAAAGAGGAGAGAGGAGCACTTTAATCAGCTCTGTGCAAGTGCTCACCAATTTTAATAGCTTTTACACTTACCAGCTGTGCATCCTACAGCTGTGAATCAGCATTTCCCCAAATTTGGCTTATTTTGTAAATGGCAAGCAGCGTGGCTTCTGTTCTGTGCACTGCTGCCTTGAATAAGCACTTAAGTGTAAGTCTGCCTTGGCAACTGCACCAAAGTAGCCTGGCAGATACAGCAAGTCTGATACTTTGCTTCAGAAAAGAATGAATAACTCATTGCTAAAATGGATGAGAGAAAAAAAATGTATCTGAAAATTTATTTAGTTATTAATATTTGTGGGTGAGTCAATCTCATTTAAGATATTGTGCCATGGCAATAGCATTTCATTTCAATCAAAGTATTCAACAACCCTGTGAAATTCAGCTTTATGATAGTACTTAAATACTTATGTCTGATAAAAGTGAATACTTGGTACCATATCCACATGGATATTCCAATTTCTTTTTTTTTTTATACTCCTTTAAAACTGCTTTACAGTTAAGCAGGACCAGAAACAGCATATGGTCCCTTTGTTGCCTGAGATTCTTTGATGAATTCTATTGTGTCATCCTTTATCTTATCTGGTTTATTTTAAAATGATGTTTGTTGCAGGAAAGAGTAATAACAGCTTGTAACAGAAAAGTGTAAACATGCTCTCCTGGATGCAAAACAAGAAAGTGGATACCAATGTGGGGGAAAAGAAAGATTGATCAGTTAAATATTCCCTCCTGACACTCATATTACATGAGTGCCTGAATTTGAGCACCAACCTGGCAGGAAACCATTTAGGTTACTAATTCTGTGGGCATTGATTATCTGGTACTTTGTTAAAGATGTCCACTGCACTCGTTTCAGCACCTCACCTGCTGGTCATGCCAGGCTCCTTCCCCACAGCTACTTAAACACAACAAAGGAAATGAAATGTGGCAGTACATAACATGTGGCTTGGGGTTTTGGGAGGGTGAAAAAGAAGCTGGAAGTGAAACACCAAAGCTCTCCAGTCCCTCCCTGCTCCATTTCAAATGTTTACAGCCTTATCCTGCCTTTGTCACGTAATGTGTTTGTTGATGATTCTTACCAACTTTGGGCAGAGATAAATGTGAGAACACCAGTAGCCCCTGCTAAATTAAGTGGAGAGCAGAGTGGCACTGTCACTCCAGTTCTGACAGCACCAGATAACAGCCACTCCCCTTTACATGGCTTTGCAGAATGGGTCACTGGTTTCTGAATTATGCATTAAGTCCCATACACACATGACTGATATGGTAGAAACAATATTTTCCTTGCAAATCAGTTCTATTTTCTCCAGTGAATGCAAGCGATGAAGCTTAGTTTTACAACTTTGAAGTTGTTTAATTATTTTTGTCATGCCACCTTTTCAGAGCAAACAGTAAAATCTGTTCCATTCAGCATCTCCATTGCCTTACACTGTGCTCTCTCCAACTTATTTATGTTTTATCTCACTTTTGCTGTTAAAGAAAAAAAAAGACAAAGAAAACTTTTCTGACTAAACCACATTATAAATGCTGAACTTTGAGAGTGCACATGACCTTTCAGTGTAACTTGATCTTCTGCTTTCTCAGATTCTTTTGTTTAAAGCCTTCATTGTTCTGTTGTGTCTGACTTAAATTATCCTGAATATGGCTTAAGAACTGTAGTACATCCATAACTGTTGGAGGAGTTAAATGAGAGCTCTGAATGATCAGCATTTCCAAATATCTCTTCAGTCCTTTCTCTGACATTCATATCAGATATTGGAAACTATAAAAGTTTAGTCTATATAAAAGTAACTAAGCAGTGGCATGAGGAAATAGAAATTAGATTTTCTTCTTGAAAATATTCATCCCATCCTCATGAACGGCAAACTTCTCTTCCTTGGGAGGTTCTGGTAATGATCTCTACATAATGTTTTTTATCTTTTCCTCCAGATTGTCTCACCTGCTTGCTAGTCTTTCCTACTTTTAATATTATTAAACCCTCCCTCCCAAACTTCCTTTAAAACCTTCTGGAGTCCTCTCTTAGTCACAGAACAGACACATGGAATATCCAGCCCACAGCAGATTCCAACGTTTATATGCAGAGTAGACAAGCCATCCTGTGGATTTTCTACATAAGATTTTACAGAGAAATAAATTAGATTATATTTCACTTGTAAACCGTATTTGAACATAAACCTCCAGATGGTAAAGGTCAGGATTGTACATTAACCCTTTGAACTGGATATCTCCTTTGAAAGATGAAAGTTTGGCAGTAAATGGACTTACAAGTTCATGAATTATTTTGCATTTAAATAATGGATTTCTTATTTTCATCCGTCATTAACCTAATTGATCTCATTTAAACATGCAAATTGCAGTAGTGAACTTTTCTGATCACAGATATCATCCTTTACTGTGTACAGTAACTATCCTTTAAGTTTCATTTGTTTCAAACATTCACCAATATGAGAAGCTTAAGAAATATAACTGTACTAATTAACACTGTGCTTACATAATTATTGAGCTATATAATTAATGTCTTACTTAATTTTCATTCAATATGATTTCCATTAGAGTATTGTAGAGTATTGTAGAGTTTTTAAAATACATTCTTATTATTACTAGTTTTATCTGCATCTTACACTGGTAAGTATAGAAACATCCCTCCTTTAAGGGAGATAGACTGAAAGCTGGCCCTCAAAGTAGTGTATTGAGATATATTTATTTTCCATATTAACATTCACTGGGTGAATTCAGGAACAAAAAAACAAAACAAAACCCAAACCTGTTTGGGTTGGTTGAGTATCACAACATAGGTGAGTCTTGGGTGGGAACTTGAATGTGTAAAAGGATAATTCATATAAGAGAGAGTCAACTGGAAGACACTGGAATTGTCTCCTTCTCAAGGTCACAGCAATCCAGCAGAACATCTTCAGTGAAAGAGAAAAGCAGGAACAGAGTTCAAAGGGCTGATCTCTACAGGGTGGGAGCACCAGCTGAAGAGACAGTGCCTCCCTTTCAGATTCAGGGAGCCATTTATGAAAACATCCAGCTTTTCCTCATGAGCTTCTACAGGACCTGAACAGCTCACAGGTTTTCACTGAAAGTGAAGGATGTCCCTGCTTGCTTAGGCTTACAGAGACTGTGATCAGAGGCTTTGTGAGAGACCAAGGTCCTGTCTGCACATCAGACAGAAAATACAGCCCCCTCTTGCTTCTTAAGCTGGAACAAAAGGTGGCTTTAATCAGTAAGACCAAGCTTCAAATATTGGCCTTCTTCCATAAGTTCCAGAAGTCTTTGAGGTATCACACTTTCAAACCATTCAAATTATACCATGATAAAATGTTCTAGGAAGAGAGTGATTTGTGTTAGTTTGAAATAGAGAACTGCAAAGCCCTGGATAAGCAAATCTCAGGTGAGCTGGGTTTTTTTTTTTGTGGCTCTAGGGAATTATGCCCCTGGAAAATCCAGGTCTTTTCACTGTATCAGAAGTTATAGGAGAATTGTGTGGTTAAACTCACTGATTGAAGTTATCATTACACACATATTTTCTCTCTTGGCAACATCAAAACAAGTTTCAATTCTCACAAGAATTGCAACTATTTTCACTCCTGACTCAACACAACAGGCTATTTGTTTCAGTTCACCTAATATATTGGTGCCATGTTAAAAAAAAAAAAAATAAAAAATGGAAGGCTATGCTATGGCACCTTATTATCCTAGTTAACAAAGCATTTTCTGACTCTGAGGATGCATCTCTTGCCAGATTGTCCATACAAAGATTGTGTCAGTGTTTAATCACACCAAATGTTACCAGATTTTACTTCCAGCCAGTGTGTCTGTCAGGGTGTCACACAGTGTAATGAAAAGATGGCCACAAGCCAACAAGAATGACCAACAGCTGTGTTGACTGATCAAAAACCAGAGAGATCAGCATCAGTGAAGGAAATTTCTTTTAACTCTCATATTTTCTTCACTTCAGAAAAACTTATTCTCTGCATAGAAAGTAAAAGCTACTTCCAAAACAAGGGAGATGTGCCCTTGTTCCTAAAGCATGGGTGCTGCTTAACTCTGGGATAGTTCTGGGAGACATACCACAAGTCAAAAAGAAAAAAAAAAGGTAAATAACTTCAAAGCAAATGAGAAAAGGAGATTTGTCAAAGTGCAAAAGCAAAGATGTTTTTTTAAGCACAAAATTGGGGAAACAAGTAGTAAGTACAACAAGTAAGTAAAAAGAAAGGAGCACATGAAGAGAAAATTAGAAGCAGCTTCAAAAAGACAAATGGCCACACAGCTTAAAGAAAATGAATGTGTGACACATATTTTACTAATTTACAGTGCAGAAAGACCATATGTAGGCAGCAGGGAAAATTTTTCCTTCCCTCTGCTATTTCATCATAGCTAACAAGTGTCTCATTTTGTGTGCTTTTGCATGGGTACACATCTGCCCTTTCTGAGCTACAAAAATCAGCAGATCTGGGTAGAGACAGACACCTTGAAGAACCACTAACATATTTAACATGTGACACTCATTAGAATTGAACATTAAGACTTAATGAAGAAGACAGGGTTTTTTGGTCTCTATATAATGTCCTAATGGACAGCTCTGATTCTTTTAGATATTCATCACAGACACAGAGTCTAGCACCCAACTATGCACGACCCTTTTCTTGTCTCTTTTCTTTAGAATCCCTTATTTCACATAGCGCTATATGAAGGTGCAGTACATCACATACTATAATTAATATATTATTATATATTCACACACATTTTTACTCATTTTTGTTCAGAATGTGCATTTTAGAAACTCTTTTCCAACAAAATCTTGAAAGCAGCCAAGCAGAAAAAGTGTGCTAAACCCTGCTAGCAAGCATCAGGGAACGCAGCTCCTTGATGGAATTACTCTGCTTGCACCAGCAGAAATTCTGGACCCATTTGCCATCAGGGAAGCCTCCATTTGCTGGTAGATCAGGAGAGAGAGGGGCAGGGTGCTGTCAGACCCACGTGCACACACAGACACCCCGTGCTCTACACGGCCGCACGAGCGCGTGGCTGATCCCATCCGCAGCCTGCCGCACTCTCAGGGCTTTCTTTGCTTAATGCAAAATCAATACCTTTATTTCCAGGACAACGATTCCAACATTCTCATGGAATAGCTGCCTAATTTTAAAGTCGAGTCCAGATGTTCACTGCAAAAGAATCTAATAACAGCCCACAAAAGAAGAAGCGTGCCTATCACACAAACATGTTGGAATAGCCTGTGGAAGCAAGTTAGCTGACGGCTATAGATTTGTCAGGCTGACAATTCACTGCACATCTGTGTCTGCCAATATGGAATTTACTCAAAATTGCCTCTCCAGACACTTCTTTACATAACACATATTTAGCTTATTAGTGCTGTCATTTGGGAGTGTGGTCAGCTTTTGAGCAAAATCTCACTGAGTCCATTAGCACGGATCACATCGCAGCTGCCATTTTAGAAGCACGATGATTAGGTTTGAAGTTCAAATTATTTGATTTCACTTTAAGGCTTCAAAAGCAGCCTCTGGGGTAGATTTACACAATTAATTTTTACTGAGGTCTGCTGGGTAATTTACTGCAGTCAGAGAATCTTCACTAAGGTAAGGTAATTACCACTGGGTAATTTTACAGCACTCCATTCAGCACAAAGCAACATGTTGGCTGGTTTCTGCTCAGGTAAGACCTGGAAGGAAGAGAAGATGCTGCTTTTGGGAATCACAACATGTCTGTGACACTAAGGAGGGATGAGGAGAATTCACTGACTTCCCAGATGTGGACCAGAAGTTGTACATGCCATCAAAATGTCTTTTCAGGAGCATGCATAAGGACTTAGACAATCTCTTAAACATTGTACTGAGAAGCTTTCAAAAATGAAGCACTGTACCCATCATTCTTTAATACAGGAACAAAGAATATATTCTTTGTTTAGTCTGAACAGAGAAGTAAACAATGAAATTAAATATCCCTTTGAGATTTGTATTTATCACTTACAAGAAGCATTTCCTAATAATCAGTGGCAGCTGGGCTGACAAGCAAACTTCAGAGCAAAGCCAGAGGGGATACAAGTCTATTTTAGGTTTGCTATTGACAGTAAGGGTCAGAGGAAAAATAAACTCAGCAAGCAGTGTCATGCTACCACAAACCTCTGCTGGCCAAGCAGAAACTAAATTACAGCCAAACCTTTCAGCACAGCAGAAAGACTTGGGCAATTGAGCTGCCCTGTAGTGCACAGAGCACAACATACAGATGAACAGGATTAAGCACAAGTGAGACATTACATAAATTACAGACAAGTAAATCAAAAGATTGGAGGAGCTAATTATCCCATAGTCTGGAGTGGGGGGATGTTATGCTTTCCCATATTATTTTAATATTTTGAGTTTTCAAAATTAATCTGTGAAGCCCTGTAAAAACAAGGATTGACCACGGCCTATTTCAAAATAATAATATAGGTAATCTCAACTACCAGACTGAACTATAAGAAGGAAAGGAAAAGAGCAGCAGAAGGACTTAGGCACTATTTCTATCGCATACGCATAAATACGAATAATAGAAAATAAAAATACTTTGTAAAGGCTTGCTCTTCAGCTTCATTTCATACACTGTAGCACTACTGGGAAAGCTTATTTGATTTCTCTATCACAATAATAGAACATAAGATTTGTGAAGGGGAAGAAGAGGGAATAAACATATTCTGCATCTGATGGCTTTCATTTTGTTAAGTTTACTTCCTACTAAAGTTGATGATAAAAGCAGCTATGTGGACTCATAAGCACTTCTATCTGCATCTCTCCATGGACTAATTACAAACATCTCTTTCATGCAGTCCCAGCATCTAAGGCAGATTTAATTTTATTCTATATTTCACTAGGCATATATCAAAACCTGTCATTTCATCCCATTATTTGCTTTCTTTTTTCTCTACCTAACATCCACTAAATGCAAACACAACCCTGTAGTACCTACTGTTCTCTTTTACTTTCCTCTGTTTTTTTGGTTTGTTTGTTTTGATGGAGCCACAAATTTTGTCCATTGTCAGTTGCATGAAACAAAGCAGGCTTTTCAAATTTCAAGCATAATTATGAGGCAGAAATGCCTAGACAAGTTCTTATTGCCCTTTCCTTCTAACTGGTGATGAAAAACTGGTAATTCATGAGGGGCATCCATGTACCACAGATAAAATTTTTCAGATTTTAAGAAGGTGTTTAAAACTCAAGTGCAGTTCTAGTGAGTGATGCCTCATCTTTGTACATTCATTCTCTGCCAAACTGATGCTCACTCATGCTGTTCTGTTTGTTTCATTTTAAGAAACTTATCATTCTCTCACATGCTAATTGCCAATTTTATAGATCTCTGGGACATTAAGAACATGTGGCAATGCCACACTGATTTGGTTGTGATTTTGGAGCCTACAGGTTGTCAAATTGACAAATTCTCCTGACTTCAAGGTCCCGTAATTCATCAACTTTGCCAGCACTATTTTTGCTCTACTGCAAGGTGGCATTGAGGATATATGTTGGATCAGCTTCCACAGGATCCTGTGAGCATGATTCTTGTTAATACAAACAGGATGTTTTTCATATGTTTGAAATCTTATGGACTGACAGAAAAAAAGCAGCTTCCAGTGACTGCAGTAATATCCATAAAAATGGTGAGTGACACAAGGAGAATAAAATCAGAGAGTCCAGTTCCAGTGTAATGTATTCTATTTGGAGTCTTTGGGATTGCTCCAGTGAATCATTCCACTCCTCTTTTTCCTTTAAGGCCCTCTGATGAAGCATATCATCAGAATCTTCTTCTCTCTTTATAAAATGTCCTTTCAAAATTTTAGCAGCATTAAGACTTTTGCATATGCTGACCACGGAAATGTAGGTGGCAAGGACAAGGACAACAAAAGACTGATCTTAGTCTTCTTGTCACCAATAATAGAATATTTCTTTCTCCATAGCTTTAAATGGTACTTCCACTCTCTGCCCTAAATTTCAGCTTCTTTTTAGCACATTTATTACTTCTCTTTCTATGCACAATGACTCTATACCAGTGCTGGAGAGTATTAAATTGATTGGTGGAAAATTAATGGAGCAAGCAGGAATGATAGAGAACAATTACTTGTGCATTATGGCTTTTGATAAGCTGGCAGTCTGAGAAGGCACTAACATAAAGAACACCAGTAATGGAAATGCAGTCTGACCTTGTTGGAGAACTTCAGTGAGGCCAGAGAAGAGGGAGAAGGGTCTTGTTTAAAATTTGGAGAAACAAGCATAGAGGAAGATGCACCTCACTGCTATTTAGCAAGGTAGTGCCTTGCTACAAGAGTGAAAATTGGAAGGAAACAACAAATATTCAGGAAGTTTTACATACAAGAGGCCTCAAAAAGGCTTTTTTGCCTTATGACGCTCATGCAAACAAGAGCCCTGCCTTTACTTTCAGGCACATTACACTACATTCCAGACATTTTAAACCCTTTTTAGCTGTCCAATTTCTGTATCTACTGTTCCATTAAATTTGATTCATCTCCTGTGGTGCCAACATCTTGAACAAGGCACTGAAGAAAGAGCAAAGAATTAGGAAGTGAAGGCATGGGCAAGTTCAGTGGCTGATGGCTGTGCAATTTAGAATTCAAGGAAAGAAAGTTGTTAGGGATTCATGTCTCCAGCACAAATGCATTTGAATATATTAGGAGAGGGGTTTAACAGCCATTTGCTGAAGAAAGGCCTTGATCTCCCTCAGTAAAATGATGGCTAGAATGTTTCAGAAAACATTTTTAGCACATATGCTAATCCACATTCTCTTCATTTTCAGACTTTTTTGCAGATGGCATTTTTAGCCAAGTTGTCAGCTTCTGCGTACAGAGTGCTTTTGCCATTCCTGCTTTTTACATGTGCTGCAAATCTTAGATGCTTGTAGAAATGTCCCTGTTTAGAAACAAGTTACATATGGTAGCAGTCCTTGACATGGGTCCTCAGGAAGTGGTTGCAGTCACTGAATGTTTGCCTGCTTCAGGAGAAAACTTGTCTGGTTTATAACAGGTTGATTGTACCTGGTCTAGAAAAAGATTCATGGACGGTCTTGTGCCTTCCCTTGGTCTGACATTTTGCAGGTGCCTGTTGTTTCTAGCTAGGCAATGAGATGTACAGGTGTTGTCCAGAAAAAAAACCAAACCAAAACAAACCAAAACAAAAAAAAAACCACCAAAACCACAACAAAAAACACCAGCTGTACCATGAAAAATGGTGCATATCATACAAGTGAATATGAAAATGTCAGCTGATGGTGAAAAGGTGTTCTCTTGTGTCTCATAGTTTATAAGTGGCAAAAACCCACTAACTCAAAGGACAACCTGACTTCAGAGTAGGGCACACAGATAGAACACCAGATTCATTCAACTTTGGAACAATGCACCATGGAAAATATCATGTCCAGAAATGCTGTTTGAAAGAAAAAAATAGCCAATATATAAAGATGCAATACAACTGAAGACTGGATTAGCTAGATTAACAATTTGTGTGGGCCATGCCTAAAAATAAATCCTAAAGAGCTTTTCTTCCTGAGTTTGTGCTATAAACAACACTACTGAGTTTCATTAGCAGGATTCACCATCACTGAGGCAATCTGCTACAAACTTTGCTTATTTATACCCTTGTTTCAAGTTTCTAGAAATTTCCAAGGAAAACTGAATTAGGATGCTCTTGATGTTTACAAACATATTTACATTGCTTCAATGACAACCAAAAAGACAAATGCATTTTTCTTTCCACTACTTCTCAAATAAAACCAAGAACTCAGTCCCACAGTGCTCTCAATGGTAAAGCTTTCATTAAACTTTTTGAGTCATTCCTGCAAAAATAAAATAAAAACCACACCCAACCAACCAAATACAAAGCACCGAATTTGGCTAAAAGAAAGGTGTTATCTATCTGCACAATAGCAGAGAACTTTGCTCCAACAGACACTCTGAAACAAAACAAAACCATAAAAGCAAGCATGTATAACGTGTATTACTTACAGTGTATTTCTAGAACCTGCATTGCTATCTGAGGTGTGGAGTTTAGGGACTCATGATCTACTCTGCAACTTACAACTGCACCATCATCACTGCGATCTGCTAGGAAATCCAGCGTGCTGCTGACTGTGAATGTTTTACGGGTTGCATCTTCTTCTTTTATATATTTAACATCTGAAAGAAAGAATAAGCAGTTAGTTATCTTTCAATATTTTTGGAAAAAAAGTAGTCCAGCATTAGACAGCTAAATTTTCTATCATAGTTGTTGGAAAAACACATCTTTCATATCTGTGTTGGTCTCTTCAATATAAAAGTAATTATTCCTGCAGTTATTCCTCAATTTATTATTCCTGCAGTTATTCCTCAATTTGCTCTCATTGTCAGAGTAGGAGATATTGAAAGAAAAAATTTTAAAACTGGTTCCACGATACTGCATTCAAACAGAAATTCCTTTCATTATTACCTCTTGAATGTTTAGGTCTATATTTGATATAAATGTCCTCTGTAGGTCATCAGAAAAAGATTGTGATCTTGTCCCACCCTCATTACCTTATGTATTCACAGTGTCACTAAGCATTAAATTTCCCAAGTTCATTCTCATAGCCTCTCACAGTAATGCAATTCATGGATATTACTGAAGTCATGTGCACATAGTCAGATTAATCCTGTGTTTACTTTATTCATTACTTATTCTGTTGTTTGGTTTGAATTATGCTAATTTACTAATAAAACTAAACCCAGCTATAGTCATCAGTAGTAATAAACAACTGTAAATAGAGCATGTCACAGTCTTTACTGGAATATACAGACAAGGCCCAGGAAGACCAGAAATAAGATTACTGAAGAGAACTTCCACTCACTGCTTCATATCATGCTAAATTGATACTTTTTTTGACCTGATACTTTTATACAAATCCAGTCAAAAATCTGAGTTTTCAGCACAGACATTGCAGTGGAGGGAGTTTTCAGCCACGCTTAGAAAGCATCATCTCAGTTCAAGGTTAAGATTCACATTCAGAACATTTTGTTATAAGAAATACATGCTAGATCAGAAATGAAGACCCAAAAGACTGAGCATTTGAATTAAAATGTTTGAATGTATTAACTGGAACATGAGATCTTCTTACACGGACTTTAGAATTGTTTTACTTGGTTCCCAACTACTTGTGATACTTATTGATTTTGGTTTATTTCAGAAAAATGGTAAGCTTGTTACATTGATTTATTGCAATGAAAGCTTGAAAAGACATCTATAAATACTTAAACATATATATTAAATTACACTGAGATTTCATATGTCCTCTGTGCCCTAAAAAAAGTGAGAGGTTTCAGTTTTACAAATTATACTAAATCCCATTAGAGAACAGAATGACCTAAATAAAATTTCCATGAAATATCAATTTTAGAAAGCAAATCTTCATGGCTTAAGCTACATCTTTTTAGATTAAAAATACCTCTGACATCAGAGAGGTGGTCTTTATCATTGTCTCCAGACAGACAAGGACACCATGTAGTTATATAGTTTCCATTTTTCCCTAAAAAATAATTATTTCTCGCATATAAGAATTTTTCTGCCTGTTTGCTGCTAAGCTTTAAAAGATTTCAATTTCTGCCATGGTCACTATTAATATTTAGGGATTAGCAGGTAAGAGAAATATTGACCAGAGTTAAAGCAAAGTTATTGTAATCAAACAACAAATGTCTTCACTAATATTTAAAGCAAACACATGTGATTTTGTTCCCAGAGTTAGGTTTCCAAATTTAATGATAAGCACCTATATAGGTAACATTCTGCTTATAAGTAATGTGCACATCCCTTTGCTTACTGACTTCAGGTGGGGGACAGAAGAGTCCTGATAACATCAACAACTTTAATTTTATTGAGATGTTGTGGATTCTTAATCCTTTAGAAAAACAAAAGCAGTTAATTTCCCAAATTGATGTTGAGAAGTCCTTCTCTAGGTATCTATTGTGTGAAAGAGTTCAACTCTTAGAATTAACTTCCTCTGCAATAAGGGCAATGATGAGATTCTACAAACTGCTGGCATCCTCACCAACAGAAATTTTTAGCTTGTCCTCGTTATCAGTTGTATTTTCTTAGATGCTTCTTCATGGCAAATAAAGGTGTGATTGCAATATCTGTAATTGACTGCAAACCCAACTGCGTAAGAATGGTGGAGCTCAGGTACTGGGTACACATCCTCACTCAGGATATTTTACAGAATTTTTAAATATGTCAGTTGTAGCCTACTGTTTCATTTGTTTTCTTGCTGTTCCTCTCTCTCGTAAATATTCCCTTGAAGAAAAAGTTGAAAAGAAATCCATCTCACAAAAGCATTTTGTGTGGGAAGCACTGTAACGGAACAGGCTGAGGGGATAGAGTTTTATAGAGGAGGACCTAGGGGTTGAGGGACGTGTGGGACATCAGTGAACAGCGTGCCCCTGCAGGGCTGAAAGCTAAAACCCACTGCCTTGCATTAGTAAAAGCACAGCCAGAAAGTCAGGGGAAGTGATCCTTCTCTCTTTGGCACATCCATGGCTACCTTGAGAGTACCAGGCCCAGTTTTGGGCTTTCTGCAGAAAAAAATGTACAATAAACCCATGAAAAACACTGTGGTCAATGGAGCTGTACAAGGACATCTTAAGAAAGTTGGTATTATCTAACTCGAGGAAGAGAAGACTAAAATTAAATCAAACTGTTGCTTTAAAGTACATAAATTATGGCCATAGAGAATAAAAGCCAGAATCCCCTCAGAGGTGTACAGCAAAAGCTGATGGGCAACAAACAAAGTTACACTTAGACAAACTTGGATTATTATATCATGAAACATTTACGAATAATGAAAACACTCCACAAGAGGGCTTTAGAATGCTGAAGAATCTAGCCCAGACAGAAACGTTTCTATGGAATCTCTGTCCTGGGAGACTTTTCAAACCTGAATTGGAGAAGACCTTTAGCCACTTGATTTAACCTTGGAATAGGTGTTGGGCCAAATGAAACCTGGGGATCAGCTTTGGGCCCACTTCCATGACTTTCAGACAGGTGCACATACAGATATGTTTCTATCAACTAATACAGATATGCCTCTATCAACTAATACAGAGTTATATCTCATAAGTATAGATGCTTGATAGGGAAAATAATAAATGGAAGAGATGGAATGTCCATGATCCATTGCTTATTGCAATACTTGTAACATACAGAAATACTAATCTTTTAAAAGACAGTTTTTCTGGTTTTACATGGCAGATATACTTTTTGTTCACATTTAAACTCAAGTTTTGACACGAAATGGCCTTATTATCTAAAAATAAAACCATCTTTGCTTTAGAGGTTTATCAAGACAATGATCAGTGCCTCTCTGAAATCTTCGTGTATACTAAAATGAAAGAAACTTACTCAAAGTATCTTAACCTGTTGCAACAAAATTAACTTATTTAGTTTTAAAATCCAATCTATCTAGGAAAAGAAACAAAAAAGAAAATCCATTCAATATATTCCTGAAGCCTAAAAAAATTTCTTTATATAATTTTGTTGAAAGAGCAGGTAACAAATTTTGCTGAAAAAAATAGGTAATTTCAAAATGAAAAATTTGCATTTAGCTTCTCCAGTATTTTTGTTCCTAATAATCTGTTACCAGAATGCTAAACTGCAGATCCCTTTGTAATGTTGGTGCACATATGAGTGACAGAACACTAAACTAAAAGGTGTGGCACCCACTGCTTCACATTCAGTCTCTCTCTAACCCTTACTTTATCAAACACTATTCCTTTATCAGATGATGATTCCTTTTTTGAGTCATAGCAATGGAGCTACAATTTTAGAGTGGCTTTTTCCCCTTTGGTGCAACTCTGATCCCAGTGCATCATTTATATTCGTTTGCAGCATGTATAATACAGTGTAACACAATTGGATTTACTGGTGCTAGACAGACGAACTTCTAACCTTTAATGTCAGCAGCATTAGCATATCATTTCATATCTATTTTCTCAGATTTATCATTTCACCTTTTACACTGCACAAAGCTAATGTAACTTCTGCTGATGCCACTGCAAACTGGTTAGGTTATTTTATTTCTAACCTTTGAGAAATGGCAATGTGCTCTTCAGAAGACCTAGAAAACTAAACTGAAATGAATGTGCTCAGTACTTTCCTCCTATTTCTGGTTGTCAGAGTTTTTTCCCCCTTTACTGTTCTTTTTCATATTCCTTTCCCACAAACTATTTCCCCATCTTGTTTTGTTGTTTTTTTTGTTTTTTTTTTTAAATCCCTTCAGGAACTCTTGAGAAAAATAAATTAGTTAAAGAGTCAAATCAAAAAATTGCTTGCTGGCTTCAATTACTTGTCAGCTGAAGGAAATGCAAAGGTATTACACCAGATTTTAAAACATAATTTTTAAAATAACATATTTTCAAAAATGTATTGCCTTGCTGTTAGGCCAACTGTATCAGTGCTTCTCTTATAGTATTGACATGGCTTGGAGTTATTTCCAGTCTTAACATGCCTTGAATATGTATATTCATCCTGCCATCTTTTCTGGAGGATATAATCTCTGCTGTGCCATGTGTGTTGCTGTGCTGTTTAATTCTTCTTTTTACTTGAGTTTGATTAGATGCTGCGCTTCTTTCATCAATTTCCTCAAATTTCCCAGTACTGAAAAGAATTAGTCTCTGTTTACTCATTTCCTATCCTTGTTACACATTTCAAATTATTCCAGTCTAAAATGCTTGTTCCTTTCAATGCTAGTCTCATTTTCATTGGAAATATAAGGACACCTCTAGAATGGACAGGATTCCTTAGGCAATCATCTGCAATCTCCTTTATTCATCAATTTTATACCACAGCTCTGCTCTTGCACATTGAACTGTGGTAGAGAATAGTAAAGGAAGACAAATGGTTCTGTAATTAACTCTGTACCATTGCTTGAGGCAGTTTGTTGTGCTAATGAAATCCAAAATATTAGACAAATCAGATAAATGAAGGGTTTGTTTTTGTTTTTTAAAGCTACACAGAAAAGGTGGATTTTGAATTATTTATTTGTCTGGTCTTATAGAAGAATGAATAGAGGTGACATAAAATAATATCAATACCTTATATCCTTTTTATCCATCTACTATATAATGGGCACCTCACCTGGCTTGGAGGGGTGACAGCCTTCTGCACCAGGAAGCTCTCTTCACTCACTCCTTCACCAACCAGGATTTAAAACTATTGCAGCATTTTTAAGAATATGGAGTAGAAAAATAAGTCCTAAGCAAAGAACTTATCAGGTGAAAGAGAAGATGGAAAGGAAACAAACAGCTTTTTATATGCAGCTCTTTCCTGGCTTGCTGCATCCTTGAAGGCAAATCCTTGCTGTCAGCTTTGGCTTTAGTCACTCAATGGCTTTTCAGTTACAGCAGACTGTGCCCAACTCCCCCCAGCCCCTGTGAAGTTTTCCTGACCCCCTTTAAAGTCCAACTTCTCCCTCCTTCTCGCTGCAGACTGTCAGCATCCGTGCCTCAGCTGGTGATGACAAGTTTCCCAGCTGAGATTCCCTCATCTGCTACATTCTCTCTTCCTCACCAGGGCAGGCTTCACAGCCCCCCATGGGAATTGCATTCTCCTGTCTCCTCCAGATGGTTCTGCCTCACCTGGTCACATTTTCTAGGGGAGTGTAACCTAAATCTGGGAATTAACTAAATCAGAAATATCCCATGCTGGAATGGCACAAGAGAAATGAAAAGGGAAAATACCTGGGATAAGTAGTCTGACTGTGATAATAATCCAGAAAACATTTCTCTATGAAACCTCACAGTCAAGTTTATCATGTTGCACAGAGCTCTGAGCAATCCAAAATATTAGTTTTTACCATTTGAAGAAACAATAAAAAGATGGTTATATGATCACTACAGTAAATTACAATCAATTCCTCCTCTGTGCACTATCCCCTACTCACTTCATGACCTGACAGGAGCAACTCTACAAACACAGATTAAAAAAACTTATTCCTACAGATTTTATAATTTTGACAATTGGACCAAATGACACTAAAATCCTTTAAATACCTTTAACTTCTTTGTCGTTCTTGAACCATCTGATATCAGCTGCTGGCTTACTACCGGATGTCTTGCAAGTGAGCTGCATCCTCTCTCCCTCCATAACTGGTGAGGTAAATCCAGTAATTTGTGGCTTCTCAGGAACACCTAAAAAGCAAAGAAGTAAAATGTCTCTGATAGTGTCAGCTGCTGCCACGAATGCACGACCAACTTAAAGTTCACTTCTTCATATGCTCTAAATTCTGGAAACAGGATAATTAATTCCTTGTGCCTTGTCAGTTACACCTTTTTCCTATTCTAAATTAACCACCAATCTGAATGGTAGTTGATTCGAAATAAATAAAGAAAGCAGGAATTACCTAATTTTCTGAGAGAAACAGATTGCATTTTAATAAATACCTTATCTCTGTATATTTTGCATGCAGGTCTAGTCTGACTTGTTACGACATTTAAACGGCTCAGCACAGTGAGCAGGATGACAAAACACATTAGAAGCACAGCTGTGAAAATTAAGCATTAAACTGGCAACAAAAAGCTGAACTGACCTATATTGAGAACAGATATTTACACCTAAATAATGAAGACTTTAATAAAAAATCCAGGGAAAAAGGAGGGTGAAAATAAGTACTGCAGTCACTTTATCTTCAGAGAAAGAAAAACCAAAACACCAAGCAGTATAATCACAGCTCCACTGACTATGGAGAGTTCTTCAGCTGAATACAAGTTCTTCAGAGCAGATCATATGATTCGGACATACCATAAACATAATATTCAATTTGGAAATGGTTGTTTTTCAATGAATCATGGAAGATTTTTTAAAAAATCAAGAACGATAAACAAAACATGAAGAAAATTGGAAAATTTTGATCACTGCATGCATAAATCCATTTAACTTATGAAGACACAAAACCAACTTATTTTAAAGTAATACTGATGACAGTAATTTAAAAATCTCAAAAAATGTCAGTTATATCTTGCAGCTACAGTGCTTTGGAGCATTCACATTTGTGCCAAGATAAAGGGCTCGGTCACAGCAATTGATCCTGTGCCCTGTTTTTAATAATTCACTTTTTCTACATCTCTTTTCCAAAATGACAGATTATGTACACAAAAGCAAAGCAGCATCACCTATTGCATAGTACACCTCTTTAATAAATCTAGTCCTCTCTTTCAGGACAGAAAATGGTGTCTAGTACAATACCTTGACACTTCAATTTTCTAATCGAAAGCAGAGCAGTCAATAAGGAAATTATTAGTACATAAAAGGATAGTTTATCTGATTAAAAGATGTAATACATTTCAGTGGCAAAGATCCCCTTCTCCAGCAGAAAATGTTTTAAGAGTTTAAAATGTTCTTTGAAACAGGAAATTACAAATACGAAATGAAAAAAGGCAGGAATCCTGAACTGTGCGGCTTTCTGTCTTGGAAAGTAAGTATCTTGGAAGGTAAGTAAATAATGTTGGGAAAAATTAATGAAACCCTCCCCTAAAAAGAAGATAAAGCTTAAAGAACTGTTAAAAATTAAGCTACTTGTGTTAATAAATAGATATTGGGGGGGTTGTCTGGTCTTTGTAACACCTTTCTATGTCTTTCTGCCATTCAAAAGGTCGAACTGGTGCACTCCTCAATTGTTTAGATCATGAAATGCCTCTCCACACAAAGAAGATTAAGCATAGGCAGTTGCTATTCCAGAATATTTTGCTTTGAGTGGGTACTTTTTTGTCTTTAACGGCAAACTTGTGAAGATTTTTGTAAAATAGTCTCAGAGGGACTGAAAGGGAGATGTATTTCATATCCTAAGCAAAAACCAATTCCCTGGCTGGATTAATGTGAATATTACTGCCATAGAGAATATCTTACATAGTCCTATTAAATTCAACTGTCTGCCCACCCACATATAAAAATAAAACAAAAAGAAAGAAAGAGTCATGTTCAGGGACAGAAAAAAGGAAAAAAGAATAAAAATCAATCTCTAAAATCATATAGCCTCTTAGGTTCGCAGATGTATTTTAGTGAACTGTAGCAATTTTGGCTGATTGGGCTACTGACATTCATAGAATCATATAAAGCTTCGAGCAGAAACTTTATTTCCTGGGCATCTCTTGAAATCTATTGCTTTTCTATGTGTATCTATAACCTTTGGGGAAAACAGCAGAGCACTTAGAGGATAAAGCATAAAAGAAGCGGCAAACCCAGTGAAAATTTGCACTTTATAGACCAAAAAAAAAAAAAAAAAAAAAAGAGAAAGAAAAAAGAGAAAGCAGAATGAGCCAAAAAAATGCACAGCTAAGGCAAAATGATAAAGCTCTAAAGCCCACTTTGATTTCATGCTTTCTGATTCTCTCCCCTTTGCCCTGTCCGATAGATTGTCAGGAGATGAACACATGCACCTTCTTCACATGGTGGTTCTCGGGCAGTGGAGGTTATGTCCATTTTATGGAGCGCTCGTTCCGCGGTGTTTGTGTGCTCCCTACCTCATTATCCTGCCACGGTGCAAACAGCAAGAGGCATGTTATTTTTCAGCACAGCAATATGAAACAATAAACATCAGGGGAAACTAGAGCGGACGTTTACATTTATCTTCTGCCAAGCCTTAGAAAAGTTCATTCTTATCGTAATTTGCCAGAGCCTGAGGAGCTGAGCGCTTGCTTCTTTCTGCTCGGCTCGGCTTGTACGTACCGAGGACGGTGAGGAAAGCCTTGGAAGTTTTGACAGGCATGGTGAACAAAGAGCAGGTGTACTGCCCTTCGTCCGACAGGGACACGTCGCTGACACTGATGCTCAGCTCGTGCCACGACGCTCGCACCAGCTCGATTCTGTTGTCCCTCAGAGCTGAAAAACAACAAAAAAAAAGTCAACATTAGTGTTGGATCCAGCACGTGAACACAGCATGAGGCACTGTACTCTATTAATGTTCCTAGAGAAACCAGGCCCTAGAACACAGGGGTATGGATGCAGCTGTCTATGAAGAGCAGTTTGTTTTCTCTGTGGAATAAAGGAGGAGAGTTGAGCAAGTTTTTGAGTGGTGTGTTGAGTGATTTTTAACATATATAAACATAGAAACTACAGGATTTGAGTTACCTCTGGCCTTCCTCTAAAAATCCCAACAATGACTTTGATTTCTGCTCCCTCACAGCCTTTTTCAGTGCCTAAAATAAATCCTTCCCAAAACCAGCCTGTTTTTCACCTATTCACAGATGTTGAGAACCCTGTATCTAGCCCTGCATAGTTTGCCTACAGATTTTTCTCATGTTTATTACTACTAATATTGAACTGGAATATCAGATTTCTCAAATTCTGAACATAATTATTTCTTATTACTAATAGACTGAAAGTTCCACTTATACATGCATATGTAGTGCATTTAACAATTTGAGGTAATTGAGCATAGTAACTTTCCATTTCTGATTATGAATAAAAAAACCAATCTCTTCTGTTGGCATGGAAGCAATGAGGGAGAAGGAGCATGTAGATTCACTTAAATTCAAAATATCACTATAGTTAATGCTTTAAAATTGAAAGTATTTATAACCTATACTCAGATTAACCTCCATTTCCTATTGAAAAACCTGACAAAACATTCCCAGACATTCTATTTTTCTGCAGTAAAGTTGCTTCAGGAATCTGCATATATTATCCAAGCCTTTCCACAGCATAGAAATACTAATATCATAAGTGAGTGAACATTGTAATTCTCCTGAGCAAACAATGAAAAAGCCTCTGTAACTCAGGAAGTTTAGCTGTGTACCTCTAGATCAAAATGTCTGGCCTGATAGTGTGTGAAACTTCAGTGAGTCTATTTTTACATCAAACATCTGAAAGTCAAAAGTAAAATGGGACCATGATATTTATCAAGAGAGTTACACTAGCATTTGTGAGAAGAACAAAGGTGTTCAAGTCCCTAATGCTGTTCTCTCTCACCTCTTTCTAAAGTCCCCAAAGACTCTTAGATTTGTCTAGTATATCTCTTCCAATGATAAAAAATAAATAAAGGGGTTTACTGTGGTTCTTTGGCTACTAGATGTAGATGTTTCTGTCAAATTGCTGTCCAAGTTGATCCAGGTAGAATTACACCAAAATAAGAAGATACAGTGAAGATTCAGCAAAAATGTCACTTGAATTTGTCTTCTAAGGCTGTCATTTAGGTTTGTTGTCACCAGAAAATTTCAGCTGAATTTGCTGATTATTTCAGGGTATGCCAGCTAAAGCTCAGCTTCTCCTACAGGGTCTGAAGACTGAAAGGTGGCAGCTTAAGCAGGCCTAACATAAAGGCAGGCCATGAACTTCTTCAAGGGACATCAAAGGGACTGAGGTTGTGTGTAATGGACACATTCCAAACAGAACTGAGACGTTGTCTGGGCAGCCACAACAAGGAAAAAAACCTACAATTATTTAGTTTATATTATCAAGTCCATATAATGATGAAAATAGGAGCAACCTTAAAGCAAACCAGCAAGCGAACCAGAAGCCACAAAATGCAAAGCTGACAGAACAGCTGAGAAAAACAAGCTCAGGAAAACAAAAAAGCACATAAAGCAAGCATCTACCAACCCCAAACAGCAGCAAAGCTGATCACTGGGGCTTTAGCAGCCAAAACCCCTCACAACAGTGAAGCTGTTGCTATCTTTGACCAAGTAGATGGGGACTCAGAATTCCTTTCTCAGCTTGTCAATTTGAGTCAGATGCAAATGAGCAGACATAAGAATGGCAGTTTATTTCATATTACTGACCATCCCAAAAAAAAAAAAATGTGATGCAAGTTTTTCCAAATGGTTTGATCACCACCACACCTGTTTATATAATTTGGCAACAGAAGAAAGAATAGAAAAATAAAACAAATAAACAAACCAAAATCAAAAAGCCTCTCAGAACTCAATAATTTGGAAGTGGTGATTTTTTTCCTCCCTTTAATCTGAAATTATTTAAAAATAATGCACTATATCATCTTACGCAGTATTTTACTTTGTTATAATTTTCAGTTGTTACTGCCTTGTGATAAAGATTTACATATCTGTTGAAATATTTTCCTATAGATGGGACAACATGCAGAATTTCATGCCCTAAGAAGAACAGTAATGAATTCCACTACAGGACAACTGGCCTACAGATGATGCCAAGAGCAGATCATTTTGATCCTACAACTGAAATACAAAGAGTTTCTATAAACTACATTCCTACTGCTCCCCTCCCTCACCTCCTCCCCTCCACACCTTTTTTAACCTTTGTAAAATATAAAAACCTCAGCTCAGCCAATTTTGTGGAAAGCTGGTAAAATCAACCACTGGTCAAGAGATGAGATCAGCTGTTCCATGTTTCATTACGGAGTGGGTTTTTATTGAAAGAACTGCAAGAAAGTTTTGTAATGGAAATATCGACACAGCCTTTGCAATAAATGCTGCAAAGAACACCAACATAATACTTCTTTGCAGGAAAGCTGTTTGTCAGAAGCATTTTTGTAAGTGCTGAGTCTAAAAACAATTATCTCTTCCACCATTTTCAAACCTGAATATTTGTAAGTTTCCTGTCTACGCAGATGACAGGCAAACCAAATTTTACTGCTATGGCTTAGACAAGGTGAACACTTACACAGAGACTTTTTAGAATCATATTTTCAAATTTTATTCCTGTAACCATTTCTATATCCTCATCTGTTTAGAAATACACTAGTTTCTCTTCATGAAATTGATAGCTGTGATGGATGCCAGAACTGGTTTTTTTCCATTTCTGTCTTAGGTGAATTTGCTTAAAAGGGTGATGGAAACAACAGCAACAGTGGAGAAACCAGGGGTAATTCTAGCAACTCATGATATCCAGGCATTGTTAGTGAGTGGAGCAGGGTCTTGCTCATAGCAGAAAGCCTTGCCAAGCCTGGCTGATGGAACAAAGCAGCCCACAGAGCCTGGACAGAAGGCAGCTGCTGAAAGGTACCAAGTTCCATAAAGTAAAATACAAAATATTCCATCACATTTAATTAGCACTTGAACACAAAAAAAGTAGAACACTGCTCTTTCAGAACCTTCTTGGAAACTCCTTTGTTGTTAACATTTCACTTTGTTGGAAGCCAAACAGACCCTTCTGGCCTCTTCCTGGGGATTTTAACCTACATTGCTGAATCATTACCCTATCCATAGTTTGCATACCCATAGAGATACTAGAAAAAGGATAAATAAACAGAATATTTATTTGACTTCTGGGAAATGCACATATGCCAAAAGCAGTAACAGAGAACACCACCAGCACTGGCATCACTTTGCTGGATTCTCATGTTGCAAGCCGTTTGAAAAATACAAAATGCAACAAGAAATATAATTACATAGTAAATTCCAATATGCCCTAGGTACATTACTTCAGTTTTCTGTAATTCCCAGGCACATATGATGTAGTTAATTTGCAAGGCATGAAATAATTATGCATAAAACACTTGTTCCTAAGCAGACACACTTCATTTATTTTACCTGTCATTCTCTTTTCCTGTGGAAAAGATTTCCTTTCAGAATGTTCTCTGACACAGAAACAAGCAACCTTGATAATTTGTATAGTTGAGGTAATTACGAGTAAGAGATACAGTCATGTACTTCAGCTGCATTAATTAGTAATTATTGAGACTGATGACCATCACAATAAACTGGCCTCCTTGTTCACAATCAAACAAAGCTGTACTTTATGTTTTGAAAAAAAAATACTAATATAATGTTCATACATTATCAAAGAGAAATCCTGCAACAGGAATTATAACAGTAAGACAAAGGAACCTTAGAAATTTGCCAAAATGGAAAAAAAAAAGTTCCACATTTTATAACATGAAGAAAAGGCAGCTGGACCTGTTAGATGTAGTAGCCACATAGCAGGAACTCTAATGCCATTTCATCTAAAATGACCATATCTTTGTAGCATTTTGAGTCATATATTTGAAGAATGGGGGAAAAAACAAACAACAAAATCCCCAAATTCTCTAGAGTAATTTGCTGATATTTTGAGAATACTAACTTGACATATACTGCCATCCTGGGATTCACTCAACAAAATTTTCTTCCTCATGCTGGAGCTCTTCCCTCTCTCATGGGAATAACGTAACCATTAGCTGGAACCAGAAGGATTTCTGATACTCTACAGGTCACGCTAAACTCACAGAATTCTAACTCTCCTGAAACCGAAACAATCCCTCTGATTTTCAGATTCCAACTTTCTGAATGCAGTACCATAATCTGAAATAGATTTAAAGGGATTTATGTTGTGTTTCTGGATATACTTGAGAAGGCCCTTTTTCTTTGCTCCTAATGAATTCAACATATCAAAGTCCCCATAGGATGATCTACGGAATTTGCTTATAGTTGTGCATCAACTACCACCACCAGAGCAAGAAGAAAGAGAGACAGAACAGGAATAAATGGAACAAATCAAACTAGTATTGTTATTCTGTGGCTTCTAAACATTCATATTCTTTTTCAAAATGTTCACATTTCCTTTAAAACAAGAAGGACTGATACACAGTTATTCTATTCATGCCTGACCTATCTAGTCCGTACTTACACAGTATCTGAATTCCTAAGATTTTAAAACTTCTCAGTATTTTCTCACGTGGAAAGAAAATCCATTTCCTTCCTCTTTCATTTCCAGTCATGCAAGCTGATTACTTTCATGCAAGTACACAAGGGTGGCAGTGTGAATATTTAGTAATCCCATGTTTTCTATTTCTGTATGTGCTGAGGCTTTTTTTACCTCTCAGTGGAGGCAATACTTAAAAAAAAAAAAAAATTCATTTCTGAAGCACTTTTTTTCCCCCAACAGAAGTCCTCAAACTGAGTCTACTTTCACAGGTAATGCTAATGTAGAGGGGAAAAAAATCAGGATTTTCTATGCAACCCACCAAATTGGCTAGCATATGTACCATTAGCATCCTTTAAAGGTGGCATCATTTATGGGTAAAATCAGCAGAAATCACATAAACTGAAGGCTGCAATACCATGGAGGGATCTTTGGCTAATTGGCTGTGGAACAGTCTGACCAATTTGCTGATGCATGACGGTTTTCCCCCCATTAGGAAAGTGATTAGCAACACATAGGAGTTCCAACAGACATTCCAAACAGTGTCTTTCACAGTTTTCAGTCACTTGGATGCTGAGAATATTTCAACATCACTGAATTTTTAAACTCATTCACGTACTTAATAAATTCGGGGCATCACTGAGCTTCATAAAAGATACTGTACAAAGAAATGGAAGAACTACATAACAATCCCTGGAGATAGGTTTTACTTTCATTCCAGTGCATTTCTAAAATATCTGGTGATCAAAAGGAAGAAATAATGGGGTCAATAGAAATATGCTTCTCCTACCTCTAATCATCTGGCCATCTTCTACTTTATGCTGTGGCTTGCAGTCTAATAAGAAAAGTGGAGTTTTCAGTGGAGATACACTGCTGAAATATTTGATTATGTTATTTAGAGAACAATGTTCAACAGCAAGCTGCCTCCTCCTTTTTAAATTTTTCAGAATTTTTGCATGTTGCATAATGCATCTGCCAAAGACATACAGCAAACTCCCTTCATCAGGAGAGGTGCTGACAGCCTCACTGAGAGAGGCATCTACTCTGTGCTTGCCTTGAAAAGGCCAAAGCACTGGGGACTCAGAACCTGCCTGTACAATCTTATCTATTATTTATCAGGGCTCGCAACCTTAGATGCTTACGAGGAAAACCCAAACAGAAAGGTAATTTCTTTGGTGAAACAACAAGAATTCTCCATTTCCTGCAATCTGGATAAAATGAAAAGGAGTTTAGGGTGACTTACAAGGACTTATGATCTTGAACACAGCTGCTAAGTTGAGGTTTCACCAACTGTTGCCAAGTGACAAATGAAGGCCAGGGTGACTACATGCCCTTCATGGATGGAATAAAGAAAACTTTCCTGCACGGCAGATTTTCTGCACTGAGCTGCCTTTTCTCTCACAATCACATTCTGTATTGGCTTCTCTCTTTTTCAGAGCACTCAAAAAATGTGGCAATATGCAAAAAGAGAGGAAAAATTTGCCTTCTAGGATGTTTATAATGCCTGTTTCTTGTATTAAAGAAACAGTGAACTTATTTTCTTCTCGTCTTTTGAGAATCATAAGGATGATATTTATTGTCTGAGAAGGTCTGAGGCCTGACTCTCTTTCCCATAAGAAATTTAAGTTTCAAATCTTTGCAAAACATACAGGCTTTGAACTATGAAGATGCTTTACTGTTTTACTGTGTTGAAATAATATTTAACTGTACCTCCAAATAATAAAACAAAAATCACATTAGTCAGAATGAAACATTGCCTTACAAGGTCTGTTCATCTGGTTCCTTGTTCAACAGGGAATTACAAGATTTCCTATTATCCTAATGCAACTGGACATGTACCACAGCACAGTAGCCTAGAAAATATTTAAAAATCATACTTCTCAAATATACAGTTGCAAAACTTAAAATTGCAAAATGATCTGGCAAGGTTAGAGATGGACAGAATTAAAATAAATGAGATTCAATAGATAAAAGTAATTGGTAGTCTTCTGTACCAAGTTGGAGATGAATGTTTTGAAAACAGTAATGCAGGAAAGGAGCCCTGAGGATTATAGAGGAAATTATTTAACTATATGTTCAAATGCAGCACCACTCTAAAAAAGATGAATCTTATTCTGGGTTGTACTGATCCTTGCAATTATGGTAAAAGAAAATGCTACAACATTCCAAAATAGCATATATCACACTGTGCCATGTACTGTAAATTACAGACAGAAACAGTCTCTCAGTTGGGAAGAAAATTTCTGGAGGTCTGCTGGTGGACTACTGCTGCAAAAATAATACTAAGAAAATGAAAATAATACAATGGAGAGCTGTAATAAGTCCATATGTACCTAAAGAAAGATTAACAGAAATTAGATTTTTTTTTCCTATAATATTGAGGGTAATACTGAAAAGACAAAAAACTATGTTTCAGGTTAAACGGGACTTCACTGTGAGTGACAAATGTTAGATAATGACTTTATTGAAGTAGAAGAGAGAAATAAATACTAATCCTCTTGCAAGCCAAAACAAAGTTATATAGATTTCCAAGTTTGCTCTTCTGCAAAGATCAGACCAGGTAATTTTTCCTCATGCTACTGATGTTGATACTAATCAGTGTGTTAGCAGTACTTAAAGATTCCTGACCAAGGCAGAGTTAAGCTTATGTAGGTATTAAAAACTCTCTGGCCAAACAGCACAGAGCTCTACCAAGGCCATCTATGTATTTTAAAGAACATCAGTTCTATAATACTCTTTTTCCTTGTCAAGATACTGCTCTTTACAGTCGCCGCTGGTGACCTTCATGACTGGCTTTAGTCAGCTTTGAGTGAAAGGAGTCCTAAAGGACAGGGAGCACAGAATAACTCAGCCAGACTTTACACTCTTAGCACTGCTGCATAACCAGGTTCTGCTCAGGCCTGCCCAAATGCAATACATTTTTTGTGTGTGTCTGCAGCTGACCATGCCTCAAGGAAGCTGAAGAGCTGTATTTCCCTGACCTTGAAGACGATGACATTACAGTTCTGCCCACTCACTAGCTAAGCTTAATGATCCCATGACACTGGAAGTGTTTTCAGTGGCATGAATGAGTGTTACTGATGGTAGAGTCATGTCTGTGGTTCTGCTTCATGTTCCTTGGAAAGTCAGTCTTCTAATTTCTAAAGAAATGTGTTCAAACACATTATTTCAGCAGAAGATGGAGAGACTTTCTCACTTTTTGATGTTCTAAAAGAGATTTTTCTCTACCTGAGAACAGCTATAAGATGCCCCTGTTCTTCCTGCACTTCTTGAGCATGTAGATACAGAAATGAACATCATCCTTCCTGTAGCAGATGGCTATGTTGGCTACAGACGCCAACACAGGAATACTCATTCTTCCTGACTACATTAAGCAGTCAGATTCCCTAAACTCCTGCTGCAGCCAGTGGAGCAAGTCAGCTTCCTCCAGTGGCCAGTTAAGAGCAGGTCACTGCCTTGAAAATATTACAGAACCTGGACAAAACAGCAAAGAAATCATCAATGACTGATGAATGTATCTGCAATCAACCAAGCAATTGATCCAAGTACCAATGAGGACTCAAAACTAATGTACACATCAATGCTGAAGATATTAGTGCTGTCAGGGATGACTCTCACATCTCACTAGGAGGGAACTGAAATATACAGCAAAGTATCAGGAGACATCCGAGATGAGGCTAGTGCAATCCCAGGGAGGATTCTCAGAAAGCTCTTTGATGGCTGCAGCACCTTTTGTGATAGAGCCCTTAAAGTTTTATGATGTCTCTCATACAGCCAAGCAGCAGACAATCTGTCTATCCACCACAAGAACACAGATGCTCCTTCTTTTGTGGGATTTGTCTCAGTTTTCCAGATGCAGATGCGCCGTGAAGGAACCTGTTAGTGAGAAATGGTGTCAGAAACACATAATTAAAGGATTGGAGCCTCTCTCCTACAAGTTGAGGCTAAGATTCTTGAGATTGTTTAGCATGAAGAAGCAGAGAATCCTGGAGTTAATCCAAATTCAAAAGAAAAAAAGACTGGCAGCAGATCTAGACCTCTAATTTTCATAGGAAGCTGCTCTAACATAGTCAGAGAACCAAGCTGGACTAGATGACCTCCAAAGGCCCTTTCAATGTGAAACATTCTGGGATCTTGTCATTCTGGATGTTTTGGGGGTAAAGAAACTGCATATCACAAAATTCAGAAGTGTGACCAATCCAGAAGTGCCAGCTAAAAAACCCTTTGGTAGATTTACACAAATTATTCATATTAATATTTTTTAGCTTTTCCTAAGCATTTTTCTCCCTCATGGAGGATGTGAATTTGAGTCCCTCTGAAGAAGAGGCTGCAAGTCTCTCCCCTCTATAGCCAATGAGGAAAAACAAACAAACAAACAAAAAAAAAACAACAACAAAAGAGAGAGAGGAAGATAAAAATTAACTTTTCTAGACTAAATTTAGTTTGTGTAAATGCACTTCTTTTGCAGCTATATTCCAAGAATGTGGTGACACAAGTGCAGCAATAAAATATTTGGACTCCACAGCAGTGACCAGACATATTCACCAAGTGCTAGAGTATATTATTTAAAAAAAAAAATAATAAAAAAAAACAACACCTGAAATGTGATGGCATACCAAGTACTGATAGATGCAGAGAATAAAAAAACTCTGCTGTGAATAAATGCATATATTTAGCTAACAGTAGATACTGACAATAACAGATGTGTGAAGTCCTGCTACCATTGGAACTATTTATCCCCAAGATCTGACATTTTTGGGCCATTCACATACACTAGATATATTTGTATATATCAGAAGAAACTTGTCCATGCTTAACACATATGTCTAGACAAAAATCAACTGAATGTATTTTGATATTTTCAATTAAACAATTATTGAAGGCATTTCCTTTTTTCACGAGTTGGGAAAAAATGGTTGTTGGTTCTTTCTTGTTGTTTCTTGCCTGTTTCTTTTGTAGTTCAAATTGAGCAAGAGGCAAAGGACAAAAGACATTAATTTGAAAAAAGAACTATGGACAGTAACAACAATTTACAGCTAGAGACTGCTACTAGCTCTTCCCACTTGCAAAAATTAATTATTATTATTATTGGTTCTCACACTGCACTTTGTTTAACTGATGTAGTTTGAAGGCTCACTAAGAAACCACCATAACTAATCTGTCTTCAGTTTACTACCTATGAGATAGATTTGCACATCATGATTGTCATATGAAAGGAAGCAATTAATAATTAAAAATGCAAGGTGTTCTTCCAATAGTGATCAACTCTTGTGGCTATTTTTAATATTTTTAATTCTCTAACAAAAACTAAATAAAATTTGGTATTTAATTATTTTCCCCTGTCACATTCTTTAGTATACTCAATACATATTTATTTTCAAACAGAAAATATTTTTCCTGCCCCACCGATCCTATCATTTCCTCATTTTTTTATTCCTCTTACTCTTCATCATCGTTCCTCTTCTCTGAAATCTTTCCTGATCGCACACATAGGTGGGTCTTGCCAATCCTTGGAATAAACAGTCCTTTACTCCAGTTTTTAATCTATCTAGTCTCTTCCTCTTCTCCTCGTCGATCTTTAATCGACCAAAAACTCTGCTGTCATCTCTATTAGTAACATTTTTCCGACTTTCTGAAGTAAATAATTTTATTTCCTCTGTGTGCTAGGCACGTTCTTTGTTCTTAAGAGGCCACTGGAAAAAAAAATTAAGAAGAATGGGCTAACCAATTACATATACACTATATACCAGGAATATTGATCAGCAACTCTTTAAAAAGGAAGACTACAACAAAAGAAGTTATTACTTTGTATTTCCAAATATAAACTACCAAGTACACATTATCTTTCCTGTAGCAGAAGTTCAAAAAGGTAACAACTGTATATTTAAATTACTTTACAGTTATCAGCATCCTGAGCTGTGTTAGGAAAAGCACTGCCAGCAGGCCCAAGTGGATGATGCCTGCAGTCTCCTCAGCACTGGAGAGATCACACCTGAGGTGTTGTTGTTGTTTTTGCTGCTGTTGTGCCCAGTTCTGGGCTCACCCAGTGGAGCAGAGCCAGGGCCATACTGGAGCAGGGCCATAAAGGCAACATCAATCATTTTGGGGGGGTGCACCTCAGTGCCAGGAGCCCACCCAAGCTGCTCTATCACTTCCCTCCTCAACTGGACAGAGGAGAGAAAATATAATGAAAGGCTCGTGGGTCAGGATAAGGACAGGGAGGGATTAGTCAACAGTTACTGTCACGGGCAAAACATTCTTGACTTGGCAAAATGAATGTATTACCAACTGAATCAGAATAGCATAACGAGAAATAAAATCAAATATTAAAGCACCTATCTTCCAACCCTCCCTTCTTTCCAGGCTTGTTTTTTCTCCCAATATTCTCTTAACTCCTCTTTCCCAGCAGCGCAGAGGGACAGGATGGGGGCTGTGGTCAGTTCATCACTCAGTGTTTGCGCTGCTGCTTCCTCCTCAGTGGGAGAGCTCCTCACACTCTTCTGCTCCAACACTGGAGACAGTCCTCCACAAACTTAAAACTTAATCACAGAAAGAGCTGTGGTACTGTATTTTACTGCACAGGATCCCAAAAAGGTGTAAAGTCTCCAGCTTTACATACTCAAAATCTGACTGGACATGGTCTGGGGCAATCTGCCCTGACTGATGCAGCGTGAGCAGGGCAGTGGACTGCATGATCTCCAGAGGTTCCTTTGAGGATTCTCTGATTCATAGAGTTTTTACCTGTATCACAATACTGCAGAAGAAAAAAACAAACACACAAAAATTTCTCAGGCATTACTCTCCACCTTTTTGGCTTTGAAATTGCTTTTGCATAATTAAAAACTGATACCCTGCAGAGTGCTCTGCTGAACGGTAATAAAGAAAACTGTTTGAAGACTATCCATCCATAGAAACAAGTCTTACCTGCTACAGGGAAAATGTTGACAGATTAATGTGATCAACTCTGGAATTGAGTGCTGTTCCGGGTAGGCCCTCCCACAGACATGTCTTTGCCCAGAACAAAAAATACTTTTAAAAACATTTGACTGGATCAGTGGAAATCTTTCCATATAGAACAATAGAAAGTGAGAAGGTAAAGAAAAGGGACTCTGATATTTGTCTGAGTACACACAGGTGAGCTCTCACATGATCCAGGATTCTCTTCTATGGAGTTGTCACCTGGCCTGAGCTGCTTTTGCCACAAGTTTGAGCCTCCCAAGAAAACTTCTGCATCAACACTGAATTACAGGATCACGGACAGAAATAACAACCACCTTTGGGTTTTGGAAGATCTGGCAATTTAGATTTTCAAATGCTGACTTACTGAATATAATTTTGAACCCTCTATGCTTGAATAGACAAGAATCATAAATTATTACTTTTATTTCCAAGATATCCATTCTGAGACCAGGAAAAAAAAATCATACAGAACTTACTAAACCCTCCTTAAAAAGCTGAATTTAAAAACACAAACAAACAAACAAACAATAACTTTGTAGAAAAATACTCAGAGCAAATTTCTCTGGTGTCTCCTACATTTTAAACTTCCTTTGCAGATTAAATTTTATCTAGTTGAATCCTAGAAAGTATCACCAAACAGTGATAGATTAGAATAAAACAATCCACTATCACTGCCACCAAAAAATAAGATAAAATAAAATAAAAATTAACAAACTGTTCTTGCACAGAAAACTACAAACCTATAAATTTAAGAATAGCAGCAGATTTAACTCCACACGCAGGTGAAGGGTAATCAGAGCCATATGGATTAACACTAACTCAAAGGCACTCTAAAGTTGTATAGGAGACCATGGGGAGCTTCCCACTGTAAAATCTTAATCATGAGCTTTACACCAATAATTAGAAGAATCCACAACCAGGTTTATCTCCAGGGGATGAAGACAAAATTTTAACCTCAAGTGCAAATCTGTCTTCCTAATTCTGCCAGCAGACATAAAACAATAAGTGGATTAAAGTCAAAAAAAGGGGTAAAAAATGCCTTCCTCTCCCCCAATAGCACTTTAGAGGATAAGGTTCCTTGGAGACTGCTTAAATTCAGAGGAAGAGAAAGGGAGGGAGAAAGATTGAGGGACTACTTGAGGATCTGGCCCAGGTGTGTCTATCTAGATCCAAGACAGACAGCTACAAATGAGCCAAGATGAAACATTTTTGACTGCAACAGACAAAGTAGGATGGGAATGATGATTACACTGCTCTGCAATGGGGATTGCTGTAGCCAACTTCTCTGAATGTAGGCACTGATCATCCATTTTAAAATTAAAGATATATTGTTCCCTGTGAAAATGAAATCAAGGACTCGGCTCTGATCTCCCCCATTACAGAACAAATCAAGTAATGTAAATCAAGTATCATCTTGTAAGGTGATCTCTACTGGAATAAATTTGACAGCAGAGACAGACATGTCAAAGAGCCACTGCAACAATACCTAGGAGGCTCACTGGCACTCTGAACCATTATTTGGTCTCTGATATTTCTGGCAATTTATTAAGGAATGGCACCTAGCTCTAGCTGGGGATGAACTTAACACAAAAAAAAAAGCCTACAGCAAACATCAGAAACATGAATCTTCAAGCCTAAGGAAAACCTTTGGGCACTGCTGAAATTCTTCAATTATTCAATGACAGGTATCTAGCTGAGTTGCTGAGCTCAAGTCTCTCAGAAGGTACAAATGCCTCCAGGCAGCTGCCTGAATTCTCCTGGGTCATTTAACTAGATTGGGAGCACAGGACAGAACCTGTTTCTGCATCAGGGCAACTCCCAAAGAAAGTGCTGTTCCACTGATTTTCCCCAGGAGCTCACCCACCAGACATCCCCAGAATTACCTGCTGGATCTCCTCTGGCAAACTGTGATTGTCCCAAACCTGCCTGTGATTGTCCCAAACATGCACTGTGACCCACAAGGGCCTGGTTAGACAGCCCTGCTGAGAAGGGGCAGATTCCAGAATTTCCACCTCACTTGACCATCTATTTGCATGCCATCTGTGCTGGACTTTGGCACATCTGTCATTTAAAGTCTCCTTTGAAACTGTCCTACTTTATGTGAATACAGACATTACACATATAATATAAATACATACTAATTGAAGGAAATATTTAAACATTTTCTTGTGATTCCTACCTGGTAGCTCAATTTTTTTTCTGCTTCCCACTGTAAATATTTGCAGTGGCATAGCCTTGGTAGGTAAAGGTGTGAGCAAAATCCATTAAGAAAGTACAGATGGCTATGACATTCTCTGAGAGGATTGGTGGACAAAAGGCCTTATTACTGGCTTGCATTAGGGACTGTGACAACTAAAAATTTGTCCTTTCCTTCCCATCCCTTAACACTGACTGATTCTGCTATGTGGCTACCAGCTGGGCTAAGCAGCCTCTTCTCTGTGTCTTGGTTTCAGCGTGAGCAAGATCTGACCTGGCTTTTGTGGCACTTTTAGGGAAAAGAGGAGAGTCCCAAGAAGCACTGAATAGAATCCTTTAGGTTGAAGTTGCTTGTCCAGGTTTTATTCCCCCCCATTAGGGCTTCACAATGTTTAGTTTATATGTCTTCTTCTTCAGCTTGCTATCTTTAGAGTAGTCTGCTCCTAATTTTTCTTGCTCTTTCCAGACATTTCTCAGAGAGCATAAACATGTAATCCGGGGCAGATGCTTCCTATAGGTACCTTTGCTTTTTTTGTGGAAGCAGGCTATGGCTTCCCTTGTGAGGAAAACCAGTATTTGCCACATGCTACAAAAGCCAAGTGTTGACTCTTCAACCTCCCATCACACTTATTTGACTGTTTTCAGAAAACAAACCCCAGCTAAGATTCTCTATTATTTCATCCATAAATGACACAATTAAAGGTAGGTACTAGGCACCAGTTATCAATGCACAGTTCTGAAACCTACAGAGATTCCACAACAGTTACACATAATGAACTTTCCTAAACAAAACCATTTCAAAAAAATCTAAGAGTCATTGCTACTTGTAATATTAGCACAAATAATGCTTGAATATGTGAGTTATGAAAAAGTTCTGCACAGACCGGAACTGATGGAGGGCAGAAGATTGTTCTTTTTCTAATCTCTATTGTGGTGTACAGGAAAAAAAAAAGGGTGACATTTCCACAGTTGAAGTTAAAAACACCTCTCCTCTGAAAAATGGATTCTGGTAGCATCAACAATATACAATCTATACAGGGTATGTGTATCAACTGAGGGGAAAAAAATGAGGAAAACAATCGTTAAGACAAACAGCAGACTAAACTAAAGCTGACAGGCTTGAGTGATGACATAATACCCTCTTACTCTGTGATGGTGACACAAAAATGCCAAAGGACACAAAGCTGTCAGTCTTGTTGTTTATCTTCTATCTAGGACTAATAAAAGGAGGTTGGAGACTGACAGAACAGACACAGGGACAGTCCTAGGCATTCAGTTTGCACTCTGAAAAATGTATTGATGGATTTAGGGGTGGCTTATTTGTTATTGCCTTCTTCTACATTACCATTGTGAGCTCTCACAAACTTTTGATATAACTTTTTTCTTAAGCTATCATTGCTTTTTCAAATTCATGTTTAGTAGTTATAGTTGCTGATATTGCAATGCCATAGTAATTAGGTATCAGCTGCTGGACAATTGTCCAACTTAGTTGAAAACAAAACTAAGTTTTGCATAGCCCCTTAGGTGGTATCATGGTGAATAATGGAATATTATCAAACAATTCTATTTTTAGCTGTCTCAGAAAACAAAGCCTAAATGCATCCTGCCACATCAGCTCCTAACTACTAAAAATGGTAAGTGACACAGGTCTCTGTAGAGCACAACACTGAAGCAGCACCATTTAATTTTAGCACATAAATCTTGTAAGGCAGGTAAAACTACAAAGGAAGGAACAAGGAACAATCTACACAGTGAAGTGCTGGTGAAAAAAGTGACTTTTCTGGTTATTGCCCCACTTATTTTGAAGGAAAAAACTCATAGAAAATACTCTGAGATGAACCAAGTATCTGTCAGAATAACTCAACAGGCAAGTAACTCTCTGTTGTTAAAAACACAGGAGACAGAATTTGCAAAATTTTCCCACGCAAGGACGAAACTCAGTGAAACTCAAATTACTCTTTATTCCTCAAAAATATCATACAGTTGAAGAAGGGACTCTATAAAGCCATAATGCCTTGCAATTTATTCCTTTCACTTGAGGGGGTGCACAGACCTATACTAGCCAGATGCACCTTTAAAACTTGCAAGAGGTATTTTGTCTTCTAAAAGCAAATACACAGGACCTGATTCACTGCACCTCTCATATATTCATATTCTCATATTCACTAACTTGAGAGGCACAACCCTAGGGAGTAAGAAACCTATTTCCCACTGAGGCTGGTATGCTCTTCTCCAAAGCACTGAACACGCTCCTGATGAACACTGAACTGTTTCTAATTTGGTTCCTGGTTTGTGGTTTGACCTTGTCTGGAGTCACTTTTACCTCACTGAGCCCATGATTTCTATGCAGTCTCAGTGACTTTTCCTTCCATCTTCATACTTGCTGTAAGATGTTACCAGGGAAAAGGCAAGGTAACCAAGAAAGGTGGAGGGAGAGTCATCTCTCATTCCAGAGTGGACTGGAAAACATTCCTTTATTGACACAGAAAAACAAATTGGCTGAGTGTTAACAGCTCTGTTCATCTCCTGGTTGCTGAGTGCTGGGGCAGCAGCAACAAGAACAGGAACAAAGTGTTTGTCTGGAACAGCTGAACTGAACAGGCATTTGAAAACACTTGTAAGTCCCACTGCTTTATACCCATGTGCTTGCTACTGTGGCATTCGAGATGGATTCAATTCCATTCTCCTCACTGACTACAAACTAGTGCACCGTCTCTCCCTTGTTTCAGTGATTTTGACTGAAAATGTTCTTATTTTACAACCTCCAACAAATCATTTTGCTTTAATGTTGCGCTTCAGCACTATACTTAACACCGGCCAACATTAAGTGGAACAATTCATAAAGTGAAGGACAATCAAAAAACTTCCCTCCCTTTCCTGCACTACACCTGCATCACAATGCAGTCATACATATTTTAATGAGACCTGTGTCAGTGTGCACCCCTGTGCTACAAGCACATTATTGCAGCTGTTGGAGTTATTTCTCTCTGGCATCACATCACAGCACCTGAAAAGCCCCAAAGCTCAGAAATGCACACCCCATCATGTCTCACTACTTCAGTAAAGCAGGAAACCTCTCCAGCCACTGAACCTGGCAGCAGGTAACTCCTCCTCCACATCTTTCTCCTGCATTCCACTCACATGTTCCTGGTGACAGCAGAGGTTTTTATTGTTATTTCAGTTGCAGGAATCTGCCGAGATTTCAGCCATCTTGTCTTCCTTGGGACGAGGCAAGAGCAAAATATATGAATAAAATACCTGAGTGCAATAGAGGGGTTTTTAATTTACTGAAGTGTGCATTAGCTGAACTGCTTCTTCCTACTGTAGCATAGTCATTAACCTTCTTGAGAGATCAGCAGCTCTTACAAGCACATCCACAGAAATTTAACAGAGAGACTTCTGCCTTTTAATATAAAGACCTGTCCTTATTTTGTCTGCATTTTTTTTTCATAAAATAGGTGCTTCTAGTTATTTTTAATAGTATAACAAAAAAACTCCTCACAACACATTTCAGTCTCCTGTATTTAAAACAGTAACATGGAGCACTATCATTTAAACATACAGCCACAAAGCAGTTTACTTCTTTTCTACTTTTCTCTCTGTGCCACACTCCACAGCGAAACTTAGCAACAATTAAATTAAGGTATTTAAACAAACCTGTGGTTTCAAGGGCAGGCTAAAAATACTGCAAGAGAGCCTGAAAGCACAATGTTCTTTACACTCTGATGTCAGCCTCCTGTCAAAGTAGCTTTATTCTGACTATGAAAGAATGTGATCTTGACCAAAATAACAATGAAGGAAATCACTCAGTCAGAACTACTCAGATGTAATTCCTGCTCTAACACATTGCTCATCACAAACAGATTCTCAGATGACATTGTATCAGTTAAGTTTCTAGCTCCCAATTTTAAGTGCTTTGCTAAAGTAACATTAACAACTTTACAATATCAAATGGAAATTACACTCACAGCCACGTGCAACATGTAAACAAACACTGGTACTGGGAAGAAAATAGCTCTAAAATAGACTAAAAGGCTTTGAGAAAAATGAGACATGAACAAAATGCCTAAGAGGTAGAAATTGCACACTCTTATCTCAAAATTTATACTAGTCTCTAAAGTCTTTGACAAACCTGGGTTTTACCTTCTACTCCTATTTCAGAAAAGCAGATGATGCTTACTAGCAGCCCAAGAGATACTGGGCCCATTAATATAAAAAAGAGGAAAGAGCTAACGAAAACATGATTTCTTGTTATAACCAAAAAAATAAGTGACATTCTATTCTTGGGACAAGAATATACAGCATAAGGCTCATGGGTCAGGATAAGGGCAGGGAGAAATGACTCAGCAATTGCCATCTGGGACAAAATAGGCTTGGCCTGGGGAAATTAATTTCACTTATTGCCAATCAAATAATCTGAGAATGTGTTCAAAATCAAGTAAATTAGCAACACCAGACCCAAAGTAGGAAAAAAAAGTCATAGCATCACAACTATCTCAGTGCTCTACAACTTATTATCACACAAGGTAAAAAAACCCCACAACAATAAAAAAAATCAAACAAACAAAAAACCTCATAATTTAGGATATTTTAAGGATTGGTAGAACTATATTTTTTCTAATAAAAATTGGGAGCCATTTCCACAGCTTGCAGCTCCTTGCTGAAAATCTAGGCGACTATATTCCATTTTTCCATGGCCCGTGCCTGAATAGAACTATGAACTGCAATTTCCACAGATGTGCATGGTGTTGTTGGACCAGAACAACTCTGGATCAGCCATTCTCTGCTCCTTGGCCACAGAAGCAATCCTGTATATGCACAGTCCCAGAGAACAGTTTCCCTGAAATGCTCAATCTGATGAGAGGGAAGCACTTGGGAAGCAGTTTGTTACTGCCTTTGTTACCTGGCTGAAGCTGGTGCCACCTCAGGGTCCCCTGTGGATGCACAAGAACCACACATACTGCAAATGTGGAATGTCACTGGACACAGCAGAGTCCACTGCACGGGGCTGGACTAAAAGACAAAGCCAGGCTAAGCTGTGGGCAGAAGTGAAGGGGAAACAGGATGTAATACACAATACAAATGTGTTTCTGCATGCAAATGTGCTTCTGGGGGGCTGTGGCTTGAGTTGATGACCTTTGGAACAGCCTCCAAGTAAGGTGCCACAAAGAATGCATCAGATACTGGAAGGAACAGCAGTACAGGCCCCACCAAAGCTGGTTCTGCAGTGAAAAATGCAGCACCACAGGAGGACTATCAGACCCAGCATGGCACGGATGGCAGGGTGCAGAGGGATCTGACATCAGTCCAGCTGCACCAGCTGAATTCAGCAAGAGCAATGTAACCAGAGTGATGTGTCATACCACACCAAGGACCTGGGCTGGTATTTCTGCACAGTCCTGCCCTTGGTTGCATATCTCAGCTGGTATCTCTGCCTCCTGACTGATATAGAGACACTTTTCAAGGCTCTTCACAAAGCTTTTTTTTTCACTAACACAGCAATGCTGTAATTCACTGTGGGAAATTTCCAAGTTTTTTCCTATTTACTGAGTTGAATCTGATTTTACTGGCACATTGATTGCTGAAAAAACCCCACAAGACAGAGAACTGTTTTATTCTTGTAACTAATTATGTGTAACCTTCATGTTAAGGAAACCTTTTATTCTTCAGATACTGTACTATGCTATTACAAAGTAGATTATAATTGTCCAGCAAGACTAGCAAGAGTGCATCAGAATTCACAGTAACGATTTACAGGACCATTAATTGCCTAAATATTTGATCAGTCTCCATCATTCATCTATTGCAATATTTATTTTAGATTTAAGTAGTTTTCTTATGCTCATTATACCAGCAAATCATATTGGGAACAGTTCTTCAAATAAGTTTTTACAGCATAGAATAAAAAATGACTATTATGTCTATAACAAGAAAGATAAAGCAGAAATTATTTTCCATTTTTCATTGCAAGGTGATGTTTTTGCTAATCAGACCACCTGAGCCACTGCACCATAAAAGATCGATTGACACAGAGAATATACATCACAGATAAGCTTAATTACTTTTCAAAGGGGAAAGAAAACTGCTCTGTGAAATAGCAGACAGGTCTCATATTGACCTGACATGAGCAGACAGAGCTGATTGCTACTATTCTGCAGCTTAGACATTTACAAAACTTCTGCAAGGCATAGGCAAGTTACCCTCTGTAGCAGTGCTAGAATCAGTGTTGTTTTCACTTTTTACTCCACACTACTGGGTCTGGGCTCTAGGGGGTTCTACAAGGCTCAGACCAAGTTCTCTTCAACATTTTCATTAATGTCCTGGATGCAGGACTCACAGGAATACTAAGTTTTATAACAATTCTAAATTGGAAGGAGCTGTCAACTCTCTCAAGGGCAGAGAGACCTTGATAAATTAGAGATGAGTGATCATCAACAGCATGAAGTTTAACAAGGGTAGGTGCCAGCCTGTGCACCTGGGACAGGACAGCCCTTGTTGTGTGTATAGCCTGGGGAATGAAAGGCTGGAGAGCAGTGCCATGGAAAGGGCCCTGGGGGTCCTGGCTGATGGTAAATGGGATCTGAGCCAGCAGTGCCCTGGCAGCCAGGAGGGACATCCCTGTCCTGGGGGGCACCAGGCCCAGCATGGCCAGCTGGGCAAGGGAGGGATTGTCCTGCCCTGCTCTGGGCTGGGGTGGCCTCACCTCCAGTGCTGGGGGCAGTTTTGGGTGCCACAACCTAAAAAAGACATGAAGCCATTGGAGAGTGTCCAAGGAGGCCATGAGGATGGTGAATGGACTGGAGGGGAAGCCTTCTGACAAATGGCTGAGGTCACTTGGTCTGTTCAGCCTGGAGGAAAGGAGACTGAGGAGAGACCTCATTGTGGTCTATAACACCCTCATGAGGGGAAGCAGAGGGGCAGGCACTGCTCTCCTCACTCTGTGACCAGTGACAGGAAACAGTATGAAGCTGAGTCAGGGGATGTTTAGGTTGGATATCAGGAAAAGGTGGTTGAACCAGGGATGTGGTCACAGCATCAGTCTGTCTGACTTCAGGGAGCACCTGGACAACGCTCCTGAGAGCACACAGTGTAAGTTTTGGGGTATCCTGTGCAAGGCCAGGAGTGGGACTCAATGACCCTGATGGGTCCCTTCCAACTCAACATTTTCTACAATTCTGTGACCTGGTGGAAGACTAAGATCACTGAGAGCCCTCTAAAACTGACACTGAGCATTTACAACGAAACACTCTTTCAGTCAAAGACAATCTGTCACTATTATTCACATCAAGAAGCATCTTAATCAGCAGGAAGCCCTGCTGCAATCAATTACCAGGCAATTCCTGCCTGTGGCAGCCTTTGGTCCAAGTATGTCACAGTCTGACTGGGAGGGACACCTTCACTCACCTTCTGCTCCCAAAGGGAGAATTTCAGCATAACACACATCCTCAAGGACTCGCAGCTCAAGCAGCAGATCCTTGGGCATATTAGCCCCACGGCATGTAGCTTTGTGCAGGATTTTCCCTATTGTATCCTAAGGTAGCCTAACTCACAGAGGAGCAGAGACAGGACACATTTACTCAGAAATTATATTTATGAGAGCCTACATAGCTCTACATTCAACTGCTGAGATTGTGTTCTCTTTTTCTGAGCCAAATGGAAGGGAAAAGCATAGAAAGGAAAACCAGAGGACTGCAGCATTTTTACTGAGGTTAGGACAAGTTTTAATGAATTATCATTAGATTAACTGAAGGATCAAGAGAATTTGCAAGATCTACCTGCTTTTTAACTAAGATGGAGGCCTGCATGATGCAAATGTTCTGGGCCATTGAGGAAGACAGTGCTTAGGAGAAAAAACATCATAAACATGACATTATTTTTCAAACTCCAAGGCACAGTAGACATGCAATCTCTAAGATGGATACATAAATACATACAAAACCCTCAAGTACTTGTAGGTGTGCTCAAAACAACTTTTTTTTCCCCTTCAAGTTAAAATCATGACTTCCCTAGCTCACATTAAATATTGGTAGCACTGATTTTGCAAGAAATAGTCTTCAAAACACATCTCAAGGGTACACTAGACTATATTACTTTCATTGAATAGGAAGTTAGTGACATAAAATCCTTCATCAATAATCTTAGAGTAGTCCTGTTCTATTCCAATGCAATTTATGCTGCTCAAAAGCTTTCGAGGTACTTTCTCCTTGAATAATAATGTCTCTTCTTTTACTTTGCTCTCTGTGGCTGGCACACCATTTTAGATTTGATAAATCAAGCCTTAAAAATTTTATGATTATTCCAGTTGTTTCAAGCCTCCTTTCCACATGCTATTTTCCTGCCTTATGTTTTCATTCTCTTTTCCTTTCTTATGTCACTGTACTTCATAAATGCGCTTTGTTTTACAGAGTTTTGCTAGTCTGGTTTTTATTCTGCCTCTTTATTATTATCTTCTGCTTCTTTTATTCCTTTTGTTTTACCCTTTATCTGCTTTCATGTCTCTGTACTGTTACAGTGTGTTGAAGTAAAGAGTAGGAGTGAAGCCACCATGCATTCTAAGGAGAGTGTCTGAATTTAGAAGAGGAAGGACTGAGTCCTAATCTGGGCTTTTTTTCTTTGTTTCTGTTTTTTTTTTTTCCTGTAGTAACAAGGTAATTACTCAATTGTGCTTTCAGTTCAATTACACTATTATTACGTTAGCCTTTCCCTTTAATAATCATTGCAAGGTTTGTAAAATGGTGGTGGCCAAGACAATGATGGCCGGGGCTTCCACACAATTTAAATACATTGCAAACTGCTATTTGATCATACTGGAGTGACAAGCACATCAGGAGAAAAGATAACACAAATGGAAATAAATAGTTAATAACTGCATGTTTTCTGGGACACTTGCATTAAAGACATTTGAAAAGCACATAACTTGTCATGGCTCAGATTCCCTGTCTCCCTCTCCTCATATTTCCACGTGTCCTTTTTTTGCTTTATTTCAATAACTACGTTGAAAATACAAATCCATGGAAATACTCCTTAAAAACTAAAACACTCTAACAACTAACTATCTGGAATTTAAAGTGGAACGTTTCAGATGTCAATCAAATTTCTCGTGGTATGACACGGGAAGGAGATGAAGCAATGGATTCAGAGCAATGCTGCCTGCACAGACACAGTGACTGCACAGCAAGGGAAGATGTCCAGTCTCCTCCTCTATATAAGAATATATGTCTGCTAGGCCTGGGTTAATGCTGAATTTCCTCTTTAGACCTTTAGATACCTTAAAAAATCAGTTTCCTAAACCCATATAATCTTCAGAATTTGCAAAAGACAATGATTTCCTAATTGGCAACAAGAACAGGAGCAAATAATTTCATGGCAGGTATTTTAAGGAATCTTTACTGACTCCTGTTTGTCTCCCATCTGTTTGTTGTTTTTTTTCCCCGGTCCCTCCTTCCTTCTGCAAACACATTTGTTCTTAACTGCTTTTACACATAAAAAACATGAAACTGACCCCATGAGTAGAATAATAAGTGGCAAATAATTCACTTCTCTCTGGCTCTGATTTCATACTTATAAATAAAATAGCAGAGCTTTGTTCTGATTTTTTTTAATAACAACATCTCAGAGGTACAATTCCACAATCCATATTTAATATACCAAAAAGTGAAAAAAGTTAGTTTACTAATCAGTTTATTGAACCATTTCCTTTTATTTTTGACTGAAGGTTCTCGACTCTTACCTCCTTTTATAATGATAATTATTTTGCTAATGCTATGAATCCATAGTTCCATTAGAGTGCAAAATAACTGTGGGAGGCAAAGTCCCAGTTCTCTCTTACACTCATTAATTTTCTTCAGTCTTTTCAGTTATTCTCAAAATGTTATGAAAATTGACAAGTTTTCTATTTTTGATGATACTTATACTAGTAATCTAATTACTTCTTCCTGTTCTGTGACTGTTATGCAATTATATTATGCCATGAAAACAGCATGTTCTGTCAAATTGTTCTTTTTGTTTCTTCATAAAGTTTTAGTACATGAAAAGTAAGAGAAAAAGCATTCTCTGTAACAAAGACATGGGAAAAGTGCCAGCTTTTTTTTTTTTGTCTTTTTTTTTAACATTTATAAAACTCTTACTAATTAATGAGACCTTCAATTTGGTGGAAGATAGTGAGTGTATGAAAATAAAATCTTACATCACAACACACAATCTCTGAGATGTTCCCTGCCAATCATATCAGATTTTTCTGATTGACTCAATCAGGCACAATTTAATCAGAAATAAATTAAATGTCCCATATTAAAATAAAAATGCACACTTGATTCTTATTCATTTTCTTATCATATTTCCAGTACCCACAACTGTAAAAGGATGAAGGAGCTCAGTGATGCATTTTCAGCTGATCCTTTGGTCTGCTCTCCTAAATACCCAACATACAAGACACGATGTGTGATAATGGATGCACTTCTGGCTGATGACACTGGGATTGTATGAAATGACAAGCTGATAACATTTCTTTCACTCTAGCTATAAGTCTGTTCCTTGTTTTAGCTAACCACAGCTAGAATGAGGGCTATTTTCTGGGATGAACTACATCTTTAGCCTAAGTAAGAACAGAAAGTTTCCTAAATAAAAGAAGTGAGTTTGGCAAGAGAATATTTCTATAGAAAAACACCAGATGATGTTGTGTGGGTAAAATCCAAAATTAAACTGAATAAAACACTAGGAAACCACTTAATAAAAAAGAAAAAAGAAAAATTTTGAACCAGAAGGGAGGCAGCCTTCAGTGAAGAAACAGATTCATTATATTTTATGAATACCCAGATGTCATATTTTTGTGGGCAAAGTCTTCAGGCTCACCAAGGCTGTATCACCATCCCTGGAGGTGTTCAAGAAATGACTGGATGTGGCACTCAGTACCATGGTCTGCTGGACAAGGTGGTGATTGGTGAAACTGGGACTTAATGATCCTGGAGATGTTTTCCAACCTAAATGATTCTATAAAGATGTTTTTTTTTTTCCTTTGTCCAGCCTCAGCTAACACCACATTTGGCCCAAGATTATTCAAAAAAACTACTCAATACGTGACACCTTCTCCTTGTGCCTAAGGCTCTTAAAGTAAGACATCACCAAACCAACAGTATAATCCATGGAAATAAGGAGGAGCTGAGAATAAGACTGTCATGCTCTCAGAAGAAATGTGCAGCTGCCTCAGATCCTCACACAGGATTTGGTCACAGCAATCTGCATTGGACTATTACAAACATCTATCAAAAAAAAAAAGGCAGCAAAGAGGGGCATCCTCAGATGTGATTAAAGAAAACACTGGAACTGCAGAACGCTGAATGAACTGCTGTCCTCTAAAATTGTTTTGTGATGAGCCAGCCTTGATTCATTCCATGTCAGCAAAACCTGTCAGATGAATGACACACTCGGGCATCGAGCATTCATGCTTCACACTGCCAAATGAAAGAAGATGAAAAGGTCCATCTCCACACATTCCACCCTGTCCCTAATGGTTTACTTAATGATAAGTATTATGCATTAAGCAGATGGGAGAATTGAAACAGAGGTGGCATTTGATGCATATGTTAGCATCTGCTCATTCTTTTCTATGAAGTGCTCCAAAAGGCTGGGAGAGAAAGAATGAATTCTTTTCATTTTCCCTAAATTTAATTCCTATGTGAGAAATCTCCTTTCATACAAGTACTCTAAATGAACAGTTGATTTGCTTGGGAATATCATGAGGATTGCAATGCAGAAGCTCACAGTAATTTTCATAGCTCCCCTTCAACAAGTCACTTGGATGCTTGGTCCTCAACTTAAAAACTTTTCCTAGGTATTATCCAAGACCCAGGACTTCATAACACCCCACTGATGCAAAATCTATGGAAGACTTGCTCCCGTCCCATAATCTGTATAAGAGGACTGTTTTACTGCACTGAGTATTGCAAAGTATGGATATGTGACTTCTATGCATTTATAACAGCCCTGGCTCCTATTTTAGCTATTAAAAAATTGTTACAAGGAAAAAATTGTGAGTATTTGGACACATCATTTTCTCCTCAGCCTTTACAAAAATTAAGATAGCTACTGTAGATTTGCTTTTAAAATAATGAAAGGCATGTGCTCTTTTATACTGCTTCTTTTCACACAGATGAAGAGAGCTCACCAGCCAAGCTGTTCATCAATTACCATTGCAGTTGGCTACTATTTAATGGTTTATGTCTCTGAGAAGGCAATTTCACACAAATACTTTCTACCTCAGATGCTCTCCCACGCAGAGCCCTGCTCTCTTTCAACATAGCTATCAATCAATCAATCAGTTAATCAATCTGTATGTATTTCCCTACTAAAGGTGAGTAAACCTTTAATATCTTGCTTGTTCTAACACCTGCTGTGAAGTGCCTCACCTGTTCTTCCCAAGAGGGCATAAGGGTATAAATCCTGTATTCCTAACTCCAGGCAGGCAGACCTCAGGTGACTGCAGCACCTTTCAAAGGACACTTGGATAATGTCACAAGGATTGTGCCTGTTCATGGAATGGAAGGGGGCTAGCAGCTAGCTAGCAGCCTTTTGTTCTTGAAAATTATAGCCTGATTTGGAAAAAAAAAATAAAAAACAGTGCTTTTAACTTGTCCTTGAGCCAACATAGAGTTTGTTATCGATGCCAGCTATTCTAAAATTATGACTCAAAGATTTGAGACATACATTTTAGAAGTAGTTTAAAGAGTTACCAGTCCCTTGCTGATGTAGAATAATTTTTTTTCACTCCCCTGTTAGCCAGTCTCCCTCACTGGAGATATTCAAGGATTCTCTGGACATAACCCTGTGCAATGTGCTCTGGGATGACCCTGCTTGAACAGGGGCATTGAACCAGATGAGACACTTTGGTCCCTTCCAACCTGACCCATTCTGTGATTCTGGGACTTTGAGAAGTAGATAAAAAGGGTTATGATGTTGACAGACCTATTTCTGAAAAAGAGGGAAGGGAATTCTTTTTGCATTTGCAATTATTACTAGGTTGTTTCAGTGCTTACTTAGAAGGTAGAATACCTAGATTCATGTATGATATAACTGGATTTTTTTTCTGTAAAACTGTAAGTCTATCCAAGTTTTGGACACCCAGATGTTAAAAGCATGCTTAATTTCTGTAAAAAAGGATAAATGAGGGTGCAGAATACTAAAATAATGGAGGGAACAATATAAAATATTACTATTTTATCTGTATTTAGAAGCAAAAAATCCATTATGACAATGACTGCTCTATTTTAAAGTCATAATGAGTCACACAGGTTTTATTAATGCTTAACATAAAATTTTTTAAATTCATCACAAAAATTAAAGTCATTGTTCCTGAGTGCTTCAGGGATCCATATTTTTAACTGAAGTACATTAGGACCATTCAGAGAACAGAAAGAACGAAGCTTTGGAAAAGTCTATGGAAAAGTCTTCCCTTTTAATCTCAGTCAGCTGGGAAGCAGATGTTTTAAAAGCTATTTAATGGCAGAGGAGAAGGTCCAAGCCAGCTGTGCCATTTTTTCTAAGCACATCATGCAAACATTTATTCGTATGGATGATCTCTTATTATCACTTTAAGAACATTAAAATGGGCACACAAACTTGAGATATTAAAGTTCTAGAAAAAGCCATACCCCAGGATGATAACTGAGTCACAAAATCCTTCAGAGCCCACAGCAATTCTTATGTCACTGTTCAACGCCTGCTTTCAGTGAGTGTTAATCTTGAAAGTGACAACAGTAACCACATTTATGAAAAAATAACGTAATAAAGGTGGAACAAACTATAAACAACATTCAGTAAAGATAAGCAATATTATGACAAAAAATTCAAAATTGAGTTGTAAACTTCTAAAATATTTTTTGTGAGTTATATTACTTTCTTTTATCTACTTGATAAGCGTCTGTAAAAAATCTTAGGGAAATGCATATTGTAAGAAAAGAAAATGGTCTATATAATTATGAAGCTTTTATTAAAATATTAATGAGTATAAAAATATTATCCTGTTTATATGACTTAGTGGAAAAATAGAACAGTGACTCATTCAGTAGACAAGCAAAGCTTCATCATCTGTACACTGTTGGTACAAAATTTGAATGAGTGTTCTGAAAGGGGAAAATGGATAAGAGGATAAGATTAAGGTTTTTTTGACACTCCTAAAAAAGGAAGTCCAGAGGCAAAAATTGCATACACTTGACTATATTCTGTCCGCATCTGAGCTTACAATTTAGGGAAATTCAGAATTCAAGAACTGCAATCGAAAACGGGCCGGGATTTTATCAACTAAGTTCTCAGGGTTAGGGTATTAATGTGTAATCCTATTGATTTTGATGGATATAACTTCCTCACGAGCTGTCCAAAGAATTATTTAATATTAGACTTTAACGACAAAATTTTGAAGTACCTACAGGGTCATTTGGGCCTCCTCATTTTCTAAAAAGAAAATTAACTCTTGACTTTTGGAAATTGCATTAAAAATACTGTCATTATTTAAAATACTAAAATGAATACACTATAAAATAAATTTTAAAATAGCATCTTCTGATGAAGAAGGGAATTTGTCAGCATAAGAAAGAAATACACAACATGTGTTTGAGTTTGTGGAACTGTCATCTCCTATGCATTAACTTTCTAGAATGAATGAATTCATTCATGAATTAATTCCGTAAACAGCAGCTGAAAATACCAGGTGTTTACTTGAACTCTGAGATCCTGGAAGCCACTGAAGTTTAATCAGTTCCTGGCAGGTACTTTATGTCGTATCATATTTGCCCTCTAGTTTTGAGGATGGATGGAAATTTATTACCAAAGCTCTTTAGAGACCTCTTAATATATATATATATGTGTATGTAAATATGTATATATGCATATAGAGAATTAATGAAGACTAATGCTTTGATGGAATTTTCAGAACTACAAGCAATCACAGATTGCAACCCTGACAATGTAAACTTCAGGAAAGAAGCTGGCAGTTGTTGCTACCACAGTTTTGACTGAATGAGCTATCATTTGACCCTAAAGCACCTGTCCAGCCAAAACCTATCACAGAATGGACAACAACAGCTATTTCAGCAGCATTTGTACAGGCAAGAACACACCAAGAGTCAATAGCGAAAGCAATAAAAAAGGATAAACTTTCCATTACAAATAAAACCCAGGAAAATCTTTCTGATCCTGTTTGTACAAGAAATTGTATATAATGCCAAAGCTTAGAAGTGGAGGGGGAAAAATAGACTCCACACATTATGACTGGTCAAAGGAAGAAAGGACGTCATGATAACCCCCAGAAATAGCCTTCAGGAAAATAAGCACATCTTTGTTTGTGCTAATACTTTTTGCTACAGTATTTACAGTTTCTTTTGAGCATTTCTTATCTCAAGTTATTACCCATCTCAAAAGCATGAGAGAAAAAAAAAAACCTGCCTAGGAAACCAACTACTAAAGAGTTCTTTCAAAAGTACATTTGAAATTATGTAATAAGCATTGCTCCTCTCTCCCTGCCTTTTTTCATTACTTAATGATGCATTGTTGGAATTGAGATCACAGTGCAAATTTCATGCAGAAGCTTTTAAACCTGGTGATGGCCTGACAATATCAAAATACTAGATTTTTAATTTTAGAATTAAGAAGCCTCAAAGAACTAGGATTTTAAGTCATGATTTGGTCTTTCAGGGCTGGCAATATTAAGAATTTTTGAACAATGATATTCTGTTTTTCTAAGCACATCATGCAAAGATGTACAACTTGCAAGTAAGACAAAAAAGAAAACTCCCTTGACCACTGCCTTTCCACTTTTTACCCTGCTTGGGTTTAATTTTTTTTTTTTTTCACAAAACACCATAAATAAAAATATACACCTTCAACATTCAGCTACTGCTTGATTTGTTTCCATCAAACAGCAAGTTAGCCTACAACCACCTTACTTGCATGTGACCTGAAAATTTCTTTTTACCTTGAGAAAATATTTGCTTACAGCCAGATCTACAGTGCCTTTGGAAAACGAAACATTGATCATATGCATATATAAAGAAGAAAAATCTCTGGTATGGAAGCAGCTGTGACCTTTAACATCTGCTGCAAAATCACAGAAAGCATTTCAATTAACAACTTTAGCAAACTGCTGCATTAAAATTGCTACAAATTATTTACTCAATTTCATTAACAAAAGAGAATTTCTGTGATACAGCGAAAATACTTCTGAGGAAAAGGCAGCATGCTGAGTCTGGTCACAGGGCAATTGAGCTCATTTAACACAGGAGGGGAAAACAGTGGAAAGCAAATGAAAAGTGCCATGGCTGAGCCTGGGAACCTCACTGATGGGAAGTGATCACATTTCAAAAAGGTTGTGGATAGAGAAACCATCATTAAGCAATTCCACTGTGGCATCAGGAGACATTAAGAGCCAGAAGCATGGAATTAGAATTCTGAGAAGGAACTTTAAACACAGAGTATCTTTTTTTTTTTTTTTTAATTTTGTTATTTACAGCTCTATTCTGAGTTTTCTCCTGTATCTACTGGTCAGCTAAGTCAGGAAGAACCAACACTGCTTTCAGGCACTGTGAGGTCAGTCTAAGACATCTGATTACCCCCAGATTTGATTCTCAGGAGTGTTGCAAGACACATACTGAAAGCTCCTGTGAACAACCCATTCAGCCCTAACAGAAGCCTGTAACAAACTGCTCTTGGACTCTGGACGCTAGAAACAACAACTAAGTTTCATGGTAATAGTATGACTTCCAAAATTCCATTTCTACACTTTAAATATTGGGTCTTGTTGCCATTGTTCAGAATAAGTCAGCAATTTAAACACTGGCGATAATTTTATGTGTGATGTTGCTAAGGGAAAGACTGAGATGGAAACTCATAAATTCACAAGGAGAAAAGCTTACTTATAAAACTTCAGGTATGAAATAAAGAATCTATCCTCTCTGAAACTACAGAAACTCTGAAAGAACCTTCATATGGAAGATAACCCATATTAGCACATTTGCTGTGGGTTATCCAATATATTTACAAACTTTCCACTTGAATAACACAAAGCAGTCTCAAAGGCAGCTGCTAGGAAAACAACAGTTAGTACTTGCTCTGGCTGTGACATGATATCTAAACCCATAACTTTAATTTAGAGTCACTGTGCACAAAGATGAAGATACCTCACCCTCAACTCAAAGGTAGAATACATAAATGAGGCAAAGCAGAGAAAGAAAAGATGACAAAGATGACATTTCAATCATCTAAAGCACAGGCATCACACAGAAGCTGAAAGAGATTGATGGCCATAGCTGCAAAAGTGTTTATTTGACAAAACAAAACCCTCACCTGACCATCTCCCTAGACTTCCAGAGAGGCAAGGGTTCCTCACTCTCTGTCAATTCCCCACCCCCCCAAAAAAACTTATGAAAAAGATTGAACATTCATTTTCTCTAGACCACACTTTTATAAGGGACAGATGCAAAGAGCACTTTTACTGAAAACAGACAATATTTTTCCTAAAGAAGTGATCAAAGCCCCTGAAATCTTTTATCTGATGGTCAAGGATATTTTCTGTGTAATTAGAAATGTAAATTTGAAAACTTTCAGGTGGAAGATGGCATTGAATATTAAATCATCAAAGCAGGACTTGTTTTAATGCTTAGTCACGTTTGTGACAGAGAAATGCTGCAGAAATATGGCTAAACATTACTATTGCTAATTAAAAAAAAAAAGGTGAGATAGGAATACTTCCATCCATCCTAAGATGGATGATAGCCCATCTTATTTACCAAATGCTACATAAGAAAACTTTGATTGAAAGAGAAATCAACACCACATTTCATGACTCCTAACCCAGTACTTTAGGCATAAAAATAATTTTTCTGTAACTATCTGTTTCCCCAGTTTCTGCCTTCACAGTGCACTACTGAGAAGTCATTCTGCTTCGGATACCTAAAGTACCACAAAGTGATTTATGATCAGTTTTTTTTCCTTCTGATGATGTTCTTTTAGATGTTCTTCTGATCTCCTTTGAAGCCATCTACATTCCTTCTTCATTCCCCATTTTTCTTCCCAGACATGGCTTCTGACTCCCTTTTCTCTTTTAATCCTCACCTTCTTCTACAGAAAGAAGCAGCCTAAAGAAGCAGAGCAGTGAAATCTCACCTCCTTATGTTCTTTGAGGACCATTTGGACACTCACTATTTAAAATATTGAGTCCTACAGAAATCTTCGGTGAAACTGTGCAGAAATGAAGAAAGCAACAAGGAGTACAGAGACTTCCAGATGATGTGAGATTAAAAAGACAATCTTTAAAATGGGTTAAATGGAGCTTGGTGAGAACTAAACTTTATCCATAAAGTGATGAGTTAAAAAAACTGTAGAATGACAAGAACCTAATTCCAAGTCTATGCATTTGAACTTAAATTCCTTAGGGACATTAGGGTGGGAGTTGATAGTTCTCATGAAATACTCTATCAGTCCCACCAAGAACAGCCTTCCAAAAGCAGCTGAATATATTTAAAGGATTACAGCACAGGCCTGTCACTGGCACAAGTTAGTGAACACGCAGTCCACTTGCACTTTTCAATTTGATGGCATTCCTTTCCTTCCGAGTTGTTTAGAATAAACAACTTGAAGTTCACAGCATGAATTTGTTGAGATCAGGAACCCAAGAATCCTGCTTGCTGGTGTGCTGTGAGCATGTCACTGTAAATGGCACCAGTGTGCAAAGCCCTTTGGTGACCTTCCTGTGACACACCACATTCACCAGAACAAGCTGGTGAGACAGGAGAGTTCTCATCGCTCTGGAGAGAGACAGGTTCAACGATCAGAGATCCTAAAATCTCCTTTAATCATCAACATCAGAATCAGTGACTCAGATATATTCAGAGGGAGAAGCTGTGAGGGAGTTTCTTTAAAAAGAGCAAGCAAAATAGAGTAAGCAAAGCACAAAACTAATTAAAGTTGATGCAACAAAAAACTCAAGCATTTTTGATGCAATTTATTAAGGAGAAAAAGCTGTGAAATTAACAGCAATCAAAAACTAATTAAAGTTGATGCAATAGGAGCAGCCAAAGAATGCCTGATAACATTTATTGAACCAAAGAAACATGGCTGTCAAGCTAAAAGAAATCAACCAAACTCTGTTTTTGAATAGTTACACAAAGATAATTATTCTCTGGATGACACTTACAGAATAAGATTCAAGTCATTACCTCAAAAGACAAAAGGACTGACATGCTGTGTTAAACTGCCTGTGAAACAAAGGGCCTTAATACAGAAACTTTATAAGTAATTCCTAGGTCTTGCATATAAACAAATATGATTCATCAATCAAAAACAATGCACTGCTACTGTTATATCAATTACTTCTATGAACTATTATTTGACAAATATTTGGGAGAATACCTCGTGTAACAGGGTACTTACAAGGCAGGGACTCCTGGTTTCTCATCCTATCTTTGAAACTCATTGCCTCAGCCCCTGGGGCAAGTAATTATCATCTAGGAGTTCGTTTGTTTTAGGATTAGGATGCAAAACTCAATTCCTGATGTCAAGCACCATTTAAAGTATGGCTAACTGCCAGAAATTCTTTTTCTAAGGAAGGTCCTGGTGAGGAATAGTGAAGTGGATCTGTCTGCAATGAGAGTGAGCCACTTCAATTCCCCCAATGGAGTTGTACATCTTTTGTAGCACAATCTCAGATTTATATTAAAAAAAAAAAATCAGACAAAAATAGGTGTTCACAGATTCTAAAGTATGTTAAAAGCTGTCTAACTAAAATTGCACCTTGTAAATGCTATAGGAAGGGTCACAGTCAGGGTCTCAGTAATGTCAATCTCATCCACAACACTCAACTTCCAGCACCTTTATTCTGGAATAATAATTTAAAACAAAATTGGGTTTTAAATTGGTGAGCTCTATGGGCTTTTAAAATTCTTCCTAGTAAACTTCCAATGTTATCATTATCATCATCCTCCTCCTAAAAACTATCACAAGGCTTCTATTCACGCAATGATCAAATAAAAGTCTGTCTTGTAAAACATGATATCACAGCCAAAAGTAGCACAGTACAAAAGCAAACTATCAGATTTGGTTTGTTATTTTAACCTCACAAAGATAATATCCTCAGCTGAGAAGTTAAGTTTCCCATAATTCCTTTAATGTTTTTAATTTCCCAATTCTTATGCTAATTAAATAATAATAATAGTAATAATAATAATAATAACAACAACAATAACTACCTGTTTCTGGTGTAGGGCATATCAAAAAGCAATGTCTGAAGTACGGCATTCAATTCCAAAGAGCTGCAATCTGGTATTAGTGACATGGCTAAGGGAGGTTTCAATTGTTTTTAAGCAAAAAATAGTGAGATTGTCTGTTCCGTGGTTCTGATTTTCTATTTTACCCCCAAGGAATTTTTAGAAGTGGGTGGAATCCTCATTACTTACACAATCTTTCAACTGTACCTCTTTTTTGTAAGAATGCCTTACATTGTCAAAATATCCATGTTATTTTCAGAGACAGTTTATATCATTAACATGAATATTTAACGGATTCTTTCTTTCCTAGTCTGTTGCAAAATTGCTTAAAATTTCAGAATGCAAGTCAAGATGCTAAACCCCTCTTTATCTTGGAAATAAACACTGTCTTGCAGGGAGCACTTGTTTATATTCACTGGAACAGCAGATGAGTAAGGTTCCAGCAGAGCTCCAGTAAAAAGAACATTTTCATGTTTGTTTGTTATAGACTTCAGCAGCCTGGTGCAGAATTTCTTTACACTTAAAACTGCATCACCACCTTAACTCCCTGCATAATCATGTTCAAGCCACTGCAGAGGACAGAGTTGTACCTGCTACTCTGTGCCATGATTTGGTCTGCCACAGAGAGAACCTGCCTCTAAGGCAACTGTTGGGAGTGATAAATTATATTTTAATTTCTTGAGCACACAAAGTTTTTAAATAACTACCTCTTTGTGGTTTTTTTAGTCAATTCTTCAGCAAAGAGCTTCTGAAACATGAAATCAAAGAATTCATGCCTGTCCTGTTTATATTAATTTGACCCTTTTACAAAAATTCTCAGCTTTTTTTCCTCCATCTTTTCCTGCTGGGTAAGAAAGAATTGGGACCTACCATCTTAGTCCAGAGCTGCCTCATTCTCTTCTCTCAGTTACCTGGTCAATTTGCCTCTTTAAGTGGAGAAGAAAAAAAAAATTCTACCTGCCTTTCTTGCGGTGGCAGAATAGAATTTAGATCACTTTTTTCATGTTCCTAATACCCACGAATTTATAGATATCTGATACTCATACTTTCTTTAAAACAGATTGGAACTGGACAACATAATAATGGGGGAGCATTTGGAAGAAGAAAATGAGACTTAAATGATAGTGCAATCATATGGTACAATTCACTAGGAACACCAGCTAAAAATGTTTTTTCTTCCAGCACATCAGATTAAATGCACACTCACAAAATCCCACAACAAGTCTGAGAAAACCACACTGAAAGTACATCCCTTGCAGGAATACGATTTGAAAATACCTGATCATTTCTAGCCGCTGGGGAAAGGAAAACCTTTGAAGATTCTCAGATCATATTGTTTTCAGCACCACATAAATTACATCAATTCAATTTCTATTACCCTCTATTCCAGGCCTATTAAATCTTTACTAATAGGTCTCCTTCATGTCATGCCAGTGCAGTGAGATGCAAGGCCCTTTTTATCATAAGTTAAACTGTGGTAATGGGGGAATGGTTGGGTGACATGCTGCTCTCAGACAAGGAGAGTAATTTGCACATTTTAAAATAAGAAATTAATCCTTATCGCTTCTGTAACAACTTGAAGGACAACTCTGATCCACTGTGCCTTGATCAGTTTGATGTAAAAAAAACCATTTATTGTTGTAGATAAAAGAAGGAAAGGAAGCTGCTACAAAATATGACTGCTGGGATATCTTTCTTCAAAGTTGTTACAAAGTACATAAAATTAATAAGGACATTTTCATATCACTGCCATTTGATCTTTTCCTTTGCTACTCTCTCCCATGTTTGAAAACATAAACACAGATGTAGGCTGCTTGATTGTCTTAGGGGAAAAAGGGAAGATTCTGTCACAATCTGAAAGAGAAAATCTGTATTAATAAGGATGTGGAGTTAGGGTTTTTTTTTCAGCAAAGTGAGTTTATTACTGACCAGTGTGAAAACCATCCTCTCAGGAAGCTTCAGTGCAGTGATAGATTGTACACAGATCCCTTAACTTACCTCATTGCAAATTGACATCATCATTGCGATCAGATTTTGTTAAACACGGATGAACTGCACCTCTTAAAGCCTTCAGCAGCAAGGCTGACATTTTTTGGACAGTAAATCCTCTCATTTTTGAAAAAGCAATGATATACACTTTAGGACACATCGATCTGAAGGATGAGTCCAAGCTCATCCAGGCTTAAAAACCTTGGAAATAGCACAAGCTGCCCTGAGTTGCATTAACTTTTCTGAATTCCCCTACAGGCTCTCAAAAGAAGTGGTTCAAGCATAACACGATAGGAGAGCGCTTACAGCTGTCGCAGGGAGCCTCTGCATTGTGTGCTGATGTGGCCCTGCATCATCCTGGGATGATGAACTCTGGCTCCAGCAGCAAAGACAGAACGGAGAGAAATATGTTCAGAATAAACTTTCCTTACATCACCTTAACTGCAGTACAGTCAGACAGAGAATAATGTGGGTAATAAAGCAAGGATGGAGCTGGCAAGAACGGGTAAAATACGTCTTTCTGCTTAGCACACTTTCATCTATAAATGCCTAAAAGTATGCACGTCCTTGATAACTTCAACATTCAAACCAAGCTGGATTTTAAAAGTCTAACTCACTACAGAAGGGGATTATTTACCGCAAAGCCACAACATGTTTCATATCATAGTTTTCGTTTCCTCAGGAGATGGACTAGAAGAGTTCAGCAAAAGAGCAGGGCATCAAAAAAAAGACACATCTTGCTTCTTTACCCTCCTATTTTAGAAGATGGCTGTGCACAATTTTTAATAAGCAAGGAAAAAAATTGTTTAAAGGCCTTGTAAACTGTACCTTTCTTTTGTCCCCACTGAGGCTGCTCGCTTTCTGAAAATAAGCATAAAAAACCTCAAGATGCCCCAGTAAGAAAGCAGGAGAAATCTTTTCTGCTTCTGCTTCTCCTAGGAACAAATCCCACAAGAAACTGGCACAAAAAAACCCAAAACATGCAGTTATCCTATTAGTAAAGCTTTCCACAACAAGAAGCAATGCTGTTTAGCAGCACATTATCTTGTAATTCTGCCCCTTCACTTTCTGCAGCCACAGGTGCAGGCACTCACAGGTGCCTTAGCCCTGAGTGGATCTTTGATGGAGCAGGGAATGAGCTCACAGCTCTCAGATCCAGGGCCCTGATGTCCCCTCTGCGAGTCTGGGATGTTGTTCTGACAGTGAGGTAATACTTGTGGGGGAAGAGTCATTCTAAAAAGCAGTTTGTGCTGGTGCTGTTGTGCTCTGTAGCGCCAAGGTTTATCCCTTACTCCTACTCCCAAGGGATTGAAATTCAGTTCTAGGTCAACTCTTACATGTATGGACCTGATTCTTGAAGTGGACCGTGTTCCATGGTTCCAATGTACCACACTTGTTATGGGCATGTGAGGCAATAAAACCAAACCCCACACTACATTCAGTTTTAAATCTGAGGCTCTTGAATAGACCCAATAAAAGGAAGGATGCTTTATCAGTGATCTCTGCAGATGGGCTGATGTGTTTCACACAAATCTAGCAAAAAGCCCACATTGACAAAACCATCTTATTGAAAAAATCACTAATTAACTGAAGTAGTAATGCCTCATTTTCTACTTTCTATTTTAAAACTTTCTTTTAAAACTTCTTTCTATTTTTAAAGAAATAATTGTGATACTAGAATGGTGTGCTGGTTTTGGCTGGGGTGGAATTAACTTCCTCCATAGTGTCAGGAATAGGGCTGTGTTTTGTTTTTGTGCTGAACACAGTGCTGATAATAAATAACAGATTGAGATTTTAATTTCAGAAGAAGTTTCCATGCCATCCCTATAAAGCTGAACTGAAATAAACACTTCAAAATTATTTTTAAAAATAATACGTTTACATCAGGCAATTTCTCTCCCCTCCCCCACATCAAGTTTGATACTTAATGCTACATTTTGAAGAGAAGAATATTAAAATGGTGATATTTCCTGCAAAACAGCTAGTCCAGATCTCACTGCAGTTAAATTCTGAAGGAGAACAGCTTTAAAAGAGACATGAAGTTTTCATTATTAACTCTCAAATGCTTCAGTAAAGAAGCTTGCTAAGCATCAATCCACAGCTATGCCTGAAAGACAAACAAAGGTGTCTTGATGACTAAGGATGCCTGTTAGAGAAGTCGTATTATAGCGCTCTAACACTTTTTTTTCAGATATTTTCTGTCCTTCACCATCAAAAATGTTGTCTTTTCATATTCTTTTCCAGAAGTTAATTCAGGGCGAAAGATCAGGCAGGTGTCACTTAATATAAAGCCTTGATACTTAGTTTATAACAATTTCTTACAGTGGCTGGTGAGCAGCCAATTTACCTGGAAAACACGCAGGAGGGGTCCTTGTCAGACAGAAGGAACTGGCACCCACGAGGTCTCTCAAACACTTCACCAAGAGCTAGGGAACAGAGGCTGGCACAGGTATTTTAACAAGAACACCTCAGGTGGTGCTCAGCCTCCTCGAAAAGAAACATCTTGCAGCATTTCAAGGCTCCTACTTGCCTTAGCTCTAAGGCTGAGTGCAAGAATTATTCCAGTATGAACCTGTACACTGCAACAAACAGAAAAAGGAACAAGCCCTCCCCTGTCTGTGCCCCACCACCCAGCCCACTCTAACAGATGCTCCTGCACAGGGAAACAGCCCTTTAAAATTCAAAACAGTGACCAGGCAGCATCAAGGCGCTGAGGAAGAAAATGATAAGAAAATGTTTTTATGCTAATAAGGGGAAATCGAAGCCTTCAACAGGTCAGAAAAAATATCCATTCACAATCCTGGCTTATCTGCACAGAGAGAAAATTCCGCGTGTGTGAGTCAGTTGCTAAGAAAGCTCTGACTAATGCAGATACAAGTCTGACTTTTTAAGTTGACATTTCTACTTTTCCAGTGGATCAGAACTGTCAGGAGAGTTCCCCAGGCAGAGCAGAGGATTGCAGAGCAGAGCTATTCTGTAACAGTCTGAGTTGTGGCGTAAGTGCTTTGATGGAATTAGTAATGGTGGTTTAAGAAACAGCCTTGGATTCTATTCCCAGCACTAGCAATTACCACTCCCATAACAGAACCAGAACAAAGGAACAAAATCAGATAGAAACGAGCTGGCAAAGAGCAAATTCCCTTCGGCTGCTGCTTCCACGATGCCATTAAATAACATCTGGCAGTGGGGCAGGGCAGACAACTGGAGACAGGAGCATTTTAAAGTGCTGCTACTAGACCTGCCAAGAGCTCAGCTGTACAGAGTCCTTCATGTCTCTTCTGCTTTTCTCACAAGATGTGACTGTGATAAACATTTATCCTTCAAAAATTAAAAATGATCAAAATGTCTTTCATCAACTACATCAGCAGAACACACTGTGCATCTGTAGATGGATTAAATATATTTTCGCTAGGTAGTTGGAGAAAAAAAGTCTTTAAAGATAGCATTTGGCATGGGTTAATCACATCTTTCATTAAAGAAAGGAATACATACTGAGAACATCTTTCTGCCATCCGATTAAGCAATGAGCCAATACAATTGTAAATCTTCCAGAAATTCCCCATGGTTCAACTCAACAGAGGCAATTCTTTACTTCTCAGACCATATCTCTCATTTTCAGATAAGCATTGCATTAATTGTGTACAAAAACTTTCTATCATGCTGTTAAAAGAAATGGAATGTGACTGTTCTGATTCTCCTTAGCAACCTTTGACAATTAAGAGATTGAATTATTCATATGTATTTTTAACAATATAATAACATTTTTAAAGCTTGCTCACCACTCAATTGCTCAAACAGCGCACAAACCCACCACTGTTTGATTCCAGTATAAACAGTGCCACTGTTTCTTTTCTGCTCTTGTAGTGGCTGACACAATTCACTGTCTCTGTAACAGGTAAAAAGGATTTCAGGGTACTATTCTGAGAATCACATGCTATGAATCGATTTGCAACTCATTGGAATTTCTTCTTCCTTTTAATGAGGCAGATTTTAAGTCTTGCCTGCACTTATTTTCTTATTTAAAATTAATATAAGTACTAATTCTCTGCACCCATATCATGTAAGTCTGATCAAGTTTGATTTATTTTCTGAACATAGTTCAGTGCAGACAAGTTTTCTCTTCTGTGCTAATAAGCAGCACAGCCATGGTATTAAAATAGAAAGGATGATGAAAGGATCTAGACTAACGATAATTTCATTCAGGATGGGGAAGATACAAATTTTTATGCAAAAAAAATTGACTGAAAAAATCTAAAGAATGTCAAGAGAGGAAATACATCTTGCATGAAGAAAAATAAATAAATACACATGTGCTAAGACTATACATTGTATTGTACATTTTATAAACTAAGCTTTTGTTTACTGGAATAAACTAAATCATGACCAGATATCGCTTATGAGAAGACCCATCTAGTAAGCTGGTTTTGTATTTTTTGCCTCTAAATGTTATTTTAGATAATGACAAATTCCATGTAAGTTGCTTTGCTTCCATCTAACATACACATGAGCCATCAGTGTAATTGCATGGCATTATTATTTTCTTAGCCTGCTGCTGGACAATAGAGCTACAGAAAGAAATAAAAGTAGTAATAGCTTGTGACAGGTTACACTTAAAATGTTTGATCAGGCTGATCAATGAGCCTTTGCTTCCAAAGCTAAGCTGAGCTTCAAGGAAGGAAAAGATAATGGTTGTTCCAACACTTTGGATGTATCTCAATGAATTAGAAGGCACTTGGGATGCTGCTCCAGACTTAATGCAGCTGTCACACAGAAGAAATGCTTTTTACCATCTCAGACTCCACAATGGAAATTCTCTCTGCCTTTTTGTGTCAAAAAATATTTCTGTTACTGTATATTCACTTACATCTTGGTTTTATTTTAGATTTCAGAAGCTTAATTTTTCTACCCCATTTTGTAATTATTTTATATTATCTAAACAGCATACTGAAAACCTATTAATATTTGACAGCGAATATACAAATATCAATAATTACCTGTTAGTTACTGTAGATTAACTGTTGCAGGTACTTTAATTTTTTTTTTCATCTGTTAACATGAGATTAAACTCTCTCTGCTACTGGTTTCTTGGTTTGTTTTTTCCTCTTCTCCATTTACACAATTGCCTTTTGGTTTTTGTGTTTCCTCAAGCTCCTTTTACCCAGAGAACATGCCTCTGAAAGTAATCTCATTCAGGTTGATTCAGTTCTCGTTTCAGTTAAATTTAAAGTTATTTTCTTTGGCTCACAGCAGAACATCGCAGAGTCTCTCACTGAGGTATTGAGGATTTTCACCCCATATCAGCAGCTCATCAGCAATTACTTTTCGGCACACAGATCCTTAAAGATCCAGGACACGATGATTTGTTACAATTTCTGTGCTGAAACAATCATGTTCCCTAAATAACTTTCTACCAGAAAGGGAGAGGAAAGATAATACTTCTAATAATGGTAGATCCCATGCTTCCAGCTCAGAAATTGAAAACAGTATTATTTTTAGGCACATCCAGGCACTATGAAAGCATACATTTACTGCCTTTATTTAAAGCTTTGGATATATTAAAATCCTCAGTTTGCCTGACCTTAATACTGCAATCCTCCAGTAAGCTACTCAGCTGGCTTTTGGATTGGCTTCATAACATCTGATGTTAGATTTGGTAAAAATTGCCCTTAATTAATTTCCTACTGCTGATGGAAATTTAAATACGGTATTCTATTTTTGCTAATAGAGCAGAATTTCTATTCACGTGCGAATCTAACACACAGGCGGCATTCAAAAATTTCACTTAGATTTAGTACACATCTTTCACAAACTTGTTTTAGTGGGTACATTATACATATATTTACCATATCCGGTTAAAAAGTTGCTAAGTGTGTGGAGACAAGCCTGCTACAGAGATGTTCAGACTCACTGTATTCCAGCCAGCTGTAACTTGGAGGGGAATTATCTCCCTGAGCCAACAGGCTCCGTTGTGGGGACAGGACATCTCTGGGATGTCTCTACCCTATTTGCCTGAGCAGGATGGAAATGTTTCCACAATCTGGCAAGCCTCCATCTCCCCAGAGAGGCTGTAATTTCAGAGGGCACAGGGCTGCAGCCCACAGGTAGAACTGTGTTATCCAGCCAGGTTCTGGGGCGGGTTTGGAATCAATCTAGTTGTCTCAGGCCTAGGTAAAGCAGAGTGGGAATTCTGAACCATGCTGATAGAAGAGGCTTTTCCTATCCCATTACTATTTTCCTACCTGGCAGTCACTGTCCTTCAGTCATATCCTTTGGAGTTCTTTTCCATCCACTTGGGGAATTCTCTAAAAATATGTTGTTGAATCGCTCTTCTGAACTACATTTCTCCTTGACCTGCTGTGTTTTTTATTCCTCCAGCATTTACTGACTGATAGTTAATCTCCACGTTAACCCTTCTAAAAGCAGCTGGAATGGCAGTGACTGTACCACCTGCTCTTAGTGTAGGGCTGCTGAGATTATATTGCATTTCATTACAGTTCCTGTTTCAAAGTCAGCTTTCGATTGACTGCTTCCAGTACCACTACCCAGAGTGGCACAAAATCTTAAATTTTAAATGTGTTCAGTTACGTCCATGTCTATAAGCCATCCTTAAAATGTTCTTTTCAGCTGATCTAATTTGCTTGGAGAAACCCTGTGGAATTTGGACAGACCTGTCTGCAATACCTTAGCTAGCTCAGATGTCTCTTCATGGCACTGTGCCACGCAGATACTGTCATGTTTTCAGGGGTTTCTGCTTTGACCTTGGAAGATTTTTCTCCTCCAGATGCAAAGTCATGACTACGCTTGTGGTGTGAATTTTTTTCTTATTTATGCATCCAGCATCACACATTTCTGTCTGGGGAATATCTGAAAGCTCCATGATTGTCTTTCCCTTTTAATCATAAATATTCTTATGCTTTTATCCTAAAGCTATTCATTTATACACTGATATGCTGTTTCTAAATATTTGCACTTCAACATTTTCCAATGTTGCCATTTTCCTCTGAGAAGCATAATTTTCACCAGAGCTGAAAATATCAGTTACCCCTAGCAAAGCCAGTTCTTTCTGTTCTCCATAGTTGAGTTTTCTTGGACTTAACAATCACTTATACGACAAAACATTCAGGTTCTGGCCTATCTGGTGAACCTCTTATTCCTATGACTTCACTGTACTGAACACACTGTGATATAACAATCAGCATTCTTGCCTGTCACATCGTTTCTCAAAAAAAAAATAACCTTCACCTTCCCTAAGGAACACTCCTCACTGTGTTCCTGATTAAAAACAAAATGTCTTTTTTCTGCCTACCTTTACGTTTCCTATGATGTGCAATGCTGAGCTGCACTGCTCTGGGATATACCGCGTGTCATCGCCAGTGTATTGTCCCACTTGCCCTTCCCTGCACTCAAATTGTTCCTCGCTATCATTTGCTCTGAGAGCTGTCTGAAAAAACCCCAACGGGTTCAGAATTTAATGTAACAGGTCCGTTTTCTTCAGAAATCCCAGGAAGTTTGGCTCATCCACGTAAACAACTAATGCAGAGAGTGCAGATATAAGAAATTTCTCTTTGCACCTCAACTTCACCTCTCACACAAAAAAAAAAGGAATTCTCACTCATAAAATATTCTTTGCCATTTAAAACAAAAATAGCCAGCAGCCTGAGTATCATGAAACTTCATTACAGAGTAATCTTAGCAGTGTCATCACAACTACTGCTTCAATTCATCATATACCAATGTATCAGCTTCATTCTCCATTTAGCTTGAGTGCTGGTAAATTCAATTTCTGCACATACCCACACTTCAGCACAATATAATGCAAACTCCTACACTTTCTAACCATCTCTACAATACGGCCATTTACTCCCTTAATTCTGCTAAGAAATGGAAAAATAAATGCTGTAAGTGGGAGTACTTCTACTAATTTATTGCAATGAAATAATATTCTAATGCATTGTAATACATTTTTAAAATGTAATTTTCATATTCATGCAGACAATAGCTGTCAAGATATTTTAACAGACTCCTGGCCCCTTTTATCACGTTATCTTTTTTAAGATGCATGAACACAAGCATTCCAAGTTTCAAAAGTGGCAACCTGTTTGAAACCATGGGGTTTAAGGATAAAGTGAGACACTTGATCTCAAAAGCTCTAAGACAGCTTCTTTCCTTCCCCAGAGTGCTAAGGAACTACCAACCAAAATGATTTAAGCTTGTTTACTATCCATGACCCAGAGGGAAGCTGTACTGGGTTTGGTAAGGATGGAATTCATTTACTTCATAGCAGCCTGTATGGTGCTGTGTTTTGGGTTCATGGCTGAAACAGTGTGGGAAACACATCAGTGCACTCAATAGCGCTGAGCAGCATCAAGGCCTTCTCTGTTTCTCACCCTGCACCCACAGTGAGAAGGCTGGGGGTGGCCAAGAAGTTGGGAAGGTACACAGCCAGGACTGCTGACCCAATCTGACCGTGGAATAGTCCATAAATACAGCAATAAAAAAAGCTGGGAGTTGTTTTCCCCAAGCAGGGACTGCTTGGAGACTGACTGGTGCATCACACTGCTGGTGGGATGGAGTGACTGCCTTTCCATTACTTGGAAATTTTTATTCCTATTTCCTTCTCTTATTAAACTCTCTTAACCTTGATCTGTAAGTTTTTCTTGGTTTTGCCCTTCTGATTCTCTCCCCTACCCCCTCGCAGGGGAGTGAGTGAGAACAAGAACCCATTAGTAAGAAAGAAAATTGCAGCTGAGTAACTTAACCCGGGTTATCTGTCCCTGTATGTCATATTGTGGGTCTCAAGGAAAGATAAGAGCTGGCTACTGATATTTGTCTGGGATAGTTGTGAAATCAACAGATCTGACCAACAGAAAAAGACGATCTCAACTACATACCTTGGAACGACTACTCTAAAAGATTTTTATGGAAAGCTCATTGTGAAAATTGTATTTCTATCTCATCAATGTTTTTTTGTTAAGTGCTAGAAACTTCATAAATATTATAAAGCATTTGCAGACTACTGCTATTCAGGGAGAAAAAAGAAGATAAAATAAAATCCTGTTCCTCTGTATAGCTTCTCCCAAATTTATCTGGCTGTAAAATAATCCTTCAATAATTATCTGTATAGCTTTGTTGATTTTTCCCATTGCTTTTCATGCTACTTCATAGGTTGACTACAAGGTATTCTCTCCTTGAAATGGTCTATTAAACTCTGAGAGTGAATCTAATTTATATGTGTACCCTAGGATGGGGTTAAGCTTGGTCATCATCTCCTGTCTCATACCATCTCCACTCAATTATGTAACAGGAAGCAGAGCATGTGAAGGTGGAGACGTAAGTCCATTCATCATTGCTACTCAATTTCACATCACCTAAATGCTAATGCTCTCTGTCCTCCCAACAATACAGCTTGTCTGCCTCCCTGTCTTGCATAACTAATTTAAACCATGTATGTTCTACTTCTCTTTCTACTGCAAAAAGAAATATTATTTTCTTCGCTTCTCTGACTCATGTTTTGTACAAGCCTATTTCTTTTGTCTACACACTCACCTACATCTTAAATTCAACTGCTTACTAGAATCATTAAATGTCTACAAGAGGTAAGTTCACGATTTCTCCCCAGTCAGACACATCCTCAAATTATTTTTGTAACTCACAAGTACCTCTGCTTGTTTATGCAGATTAGAATCTGAGGCTGAATCACCAGAGAATGGCGTAGATTCGGTTTATACTTAAATTCAATAGTCAGAGCCTGGCTGCCACAAAACAAGTCAAAGAATAAATATAGTTATCTAGCATGGAGTTCTGTATGTATAACATCAAAAAGACAGGATTTTCATACCTGAAAGGGCCATTCTTTTGGATGGCAACTCAATCACCATTTTAGTGTTAGAGTAAAACAATTCTCTGCCCTAGCAAATCCTTCTCAACTGACATACATGACACTGGAATTAAAATCCCATGCCTTGCGCACAGTGAATCTCCATCTCCCTTCTAAATATCCTTCTACTGGGAAATAAAAAGTTGTTTTCATAGAGCTGATAGCACATCCCAACAGTCAGAGTGGTTTGATTAGAGACACAGCTTAAAATCTCCAAACTCACGTGCAAATTCCAACACAACATTGCCACCACTGAGAGGGAGCAAATGCTGAACCTCACGGGCTGCTGCTGTACCCAAACATGTTCCTGAGATCATCCGAGGCACTGTGTCTATCAGGGAAGCTCTGGAGAGCTTTGCATGAACAGTGGCCTCTCACAACCCTTGCCTAGTGCACCACTATCTCTGAAAGGTGTTGGGATGATAGGGAGCTACATAAATGCCAAGCACTCTTACACGTGAAAAATCAAAGGTCATCTAAAGAAACATATTCTGCTGCTGAGAGATGAATAATTCTGAGGCTGGAATATCCTTTCTAATTCTTCAGTAAGACATGAAAGTGCTTCTACTTGATGAAAGCACAGGGGACATGTACCCACCTGTGATTAGCATCAGGCACATGTCTCATCAAAATCTGTGTCAGTCTGTGGCAAACTTATCATGGTCAATGTCAACACACCCTTGTTTTACTATCAAGAGACCTGAAAACTTCCCTGTTAAGGTGGAGAGCAGGTATTTTACACTTGCACTTGCCTGACTGAGCAAAACTGTTAGGTATGTAAACACCAGGTACAGATTCTCTTCCTTTTCATAGTCCGATTACACCTTTTTATACTGAGGAGACTAAACACCTTTGATATCAACAACCATTGCTCAGTTGTACACCCCTCCTTTATAACTCAATATCCTGCTACATATTTATCTATATTCCCTACTGAATGGGAATATGAGAAGATGGCTGCTATAGTAAGTTGCATAAAGGTTCTTTTCAGTCTTCTCTTTATCAAATATCTCTCTATTTCCATGCTATGGCCCTTTTCTTATAGCTCTGCATTCATATTTATGTCTCTCTGCATTTATTGCCCTCTCAAAATCCTTAAGAAGTGACACCAGTGAAGATAACCTAAAATAACCTATATTAATTTAAAATAATATCTGCCAGTTCTACACTGTTGCACATTGTGCTTCTTCCAAAGGCAGCTATGCAATTATAGGTACTTGGGTGCATAAAGTGATATGGAGGTTTCTATGGCAATTATTCATTTTAATTGAAAATTGTGTGGGGAAAGACTCATTTCAAGTGCAGCACACAATTTGCATTTGTTTTCAGAGAATCTGGGCTTCCTCAGGGTGAGTTGTGAATTCCTATTTTTTGGGAAGACACAATCTTTAAAATTGTCTTGGGGGAACAGGGGGTGGGAGACCAAGGCAAGGTTGTTAAGCTTATTAACATTTAGGAGCATGTATCCACTTATTCAGTACAGTATTTTTTACTGTCTGATAAAGATTTGATGTTTTAAATGAAAGAGAAAGAATTAAAAATACAATCAATACACAATGCCCTTGAATCTCTGAGGTAGAGGAACCAGAAAAAGACAGAAGTACCCAGAAGAACAGCAAGGAAACAGGTCATCAGTGAGACCAAGTCCGCCAGATCAAACATTTCTATTTTCATATATTTTAGCTACTCTGTGTTAGAATATTAATGAGGATAAAGTTATTTCAGATATTAATATATTTTAGTGTCAAAGAAAGAGTTGGAGGGAAGCAACAGTTTCATCGTGATTAGGTAATAAAAAAAAGTTATAACTTAATTTCCTGTAGGGAAATAGGATTTCTTTCTCATCCCTATTCCCATCACCACAATGAGTCAAACACATTTTAGGCCTAAATTTAAAATGAAAACAAAGTAGGTGTACTGCAAGTGATGAAGACCTGGAAACAACCTCTGAACTGTGATTTCACATCCACTAAATTCAGTGTTGTCTTTTCTGAAACAAGGCTCTCCTGAGTTTTTGTCTATATTATTTTAAGGCTGTATACGCCAAGTGCCAGAAATGTCCCAAGTTAAAAAAAAAATATTGTCTGCTTCAAAAATAGTAAATAAATATTAAACTGATGTAGAGGTTGGGGGTGGAAGGGTTCTTTACCAGCCACACAATCCTCCTAACTGAGGAAAAAAAAAAAAAACCTCTTAGAAAGAGGTGGCCAAAGCAATATTGAGGGGAAGTAGAAGATTAATTTTAATAATGTGGTTTTGGTATTAGTGTGTCTGGCTCATTGCACTTCTGTACTTTAGAATATCTAGAACAGAAAAGGAAGAATGACTCCTAACTTCAACGTCAATGATTGCATCACAGTTGAGAAGAATGAAAAATTAATGTGATTTTCATAATATATGTGTCATCCATTTTTAATAATCTGGAGACCAATAATTAACCCCTTGTGGAAAGGCAGAAGAATTTGAAGGACACATTCCTTCCCGGTGATTGACTCTTTTCCTTTTTCACAAGAAGTTCTATTTTGGTCAGAAAATGGCTTTGCAAGACAGGGGAACCAACTTGCTTGAGAAAGAAGCACAAGCATGGAAAGGGTCTCACCAAGGACAATCCAGCAGGGGAGAGCTTTTCACTGCATAATTTCCTCTGTTTTTGGCACCTGTTCTGCCATATGGTGGTGGTTCTAAGGTCTATAGTTGGACTTGATGGTATCTTAAAGGCCTTTTCTAACCTTAATTATTATGTATACTGACAGCTCTCACCTCCCTCATATTCTGCTGGACTCTCAACTCTCTTTTGACACTTACATGTGTTCCTTCATTTCACCATTTGAGTCTCTTGTAATTATTAAAATATATAGCTATCAAAAAAAAAAGTTTTCTTGAGTTTGTTTTATGCTTCCAGACATGAAAGAAATACACACGCACTCCTACGTGTGCCATTCATATAAATAGAAAATAACTTATTGAGGGGAAGTAAAGTTCAAAGTAAGCCAATTTGATTTATTTCTGAACATGGCAACACTCAGAGTTACTCAGCTCTGATGGATATAAAGGCAATGCTGCTCGTCTAAGCTTCTGTTTTCTACACAGAACTAAACTCTAGAGCTATTCAAGCTTCCATTAATTTTCAGGGTTTGAGAAACACAGCTATTAAAAGGAATGTTCATGGTGTTGAAAGGATAAGTAAGACCTGGAGATTGGTTTTGGCTAACAAAAAGAGACAGGTTTGAATAGACTCTGGCAGAGGCACTGCTGTCAATAAATTAAATGCAGTGACTGGTTATAGTAGAAAGCTACTTTTTTCTAGCCAAATTGTATGCCTGGCTGGAAGAAGTGGGAAATGAGGAAAGAAAAAAAGGGGAAGCCTTTACAGTTTCACTTGCTATCATTTCCTGACAAAACCACTAATAAATATCTCTGTCCATTTTGGCTCAATAATGCTAGCATCAAAAGCATATGAAGGAAATATCGTTCTTACTTCTAGGAACCCATACATATTCAAACAGGAAATATTGCCAGTGAAAGCTGTAACTTCAGTTTCAGAAGTGGCAGAATGTTTTCCATGCAGGAATTGGATGTACTGCTCACTGCCCTTGGTGCACTTGAGACTGGAAATATCACACAGAGTGCAAACCACTGCTAACATAAGACTTAATATCTCCAACTGAAGGATCTGAAGTTTTTCTTCACCACATGAAGACATTTTCATGTGTAATAGATGCAGAGTAATTCCTCCATAAAATTAATCATCAAATATTCCTTCAAGACTTGGGACAAGCTAAAAGTTCAATAAAGACTGTGGTCCCTTAAATTCACACACTTGAGCTCTGCACATTTCCTGTGGGGACTATAAATTGCTTTTAGTACTTACTACTCTGCATGCCATTCAAATTCAGTTGCTTTAATTCATTATATTCAAAAGTAATACAAACTTCAATTATTTGTTGTAAAAGTAGAGATTTTGCTAAAGCACACAGAAAAATTCAATTCACACCAAAATGGCTGCAATGCTTAAATTAATGTATTTGCAGTCCTCACACGTTTTTCTCAGCATCCTTTAAAATGTCACTTATTTTATAAAAGATATAGATTTTCTGAGTATTGATGTGCCCTATCAACAGACAAGGTCTCTCTGCTTTTACAGACATCACTTACCCACCCCAAATCACTAATGATTACACCTAAAATGAAGGGGTGCATGTGGGCAAAGGTGACAGCACAGGACTTAGAGCTGGAAAGTTTGCACCTTATAAACCTCTCATCTTCAATCCTACATTCAAAAGGTACTTATGATTTCAAAGAAATTGCAAATCAAATGATTACACGCTACAGGAAATTAGATAAAAGAGAAAGGAACCACTTCAACACCATCAAGAGATTCTATTCAGCTATTATATTAATAGTAAAAAAACATATTTTGATTGCAGCTTCTGCAGGTATAAAATGACAGGTTTTAGATTCTCTTTTATTGAAGTGCACAGATCCACAAAGCGTTTTCAGTCCTACAAGGTGTTTTAAACTCTTGTAATCATTCAGCAGAGCATTTGGACAGCAGTTCTTTAATTTTGAGCAGAGTAATAACTGCACTTGTTAAAATATGTTCTGAAGTATGTAGCACCTTTCACAATAAATTCAAGCACCAGAATAAAGTGTAACTGTTGAACTTTTGTACCACTGCAATCAACACCAAAGCTTTTACATTTTTTAAAGCCAAGTGATGAATTTGTTACTCCTAACTTTAATTCCTTTACACAATCTACTGCAATCTTTATGTTAATGTTTATTATGTAAAATACAATGCTTTTTCAGTTTAAATTGATGCCTACAAATATATAGCAGTTTAAAATAATGTCCTTATTTTTGTAAGGAATGGATGTTTTCTGATCTTTTGTTCTTCTCTAATTTAACTAAAATGTAAAAAAAATCTGTGCCTGGAAACATTGGAAACACATGGACACAAAATCCAAGCATTTTTATTAGCTGCTAAGAACAGCTACCACAGCAACTGTGCATTGCACCAACAACCAGACTGCTGCACACTAGTGTCAAACTGTGGGATTGCATACACAAATGTAAAAATGTATAGAATATATTTTTATGCATATACACTACTAAAAACGAGTCACAAGTTTTATGGGCTACTACTTCTCTTGCCACTCATAAATGCTCTTCCAAGATATTTCGTTTTCCAAATTATCTTACGATAAGCCTTTCAAATCCTATTCTTTTTCTTTAATAATTTAAACATAATATAATGTGCAAGAGAGTATTTCAGTGAACCCCAGTCAAAAAATAAAAAAATCATACAATAATTATAACAGAAGCCGTCTATTGCTAGAATATATGGGAAATAGATTTACATCATAGCATTAAAGAGAAATGGTTTTAAACATTTCTTTCTTATAAAGAAACAGTGCAGAGACATGAGTTCAGGAAACAATTTACCTTTCTTGTCATCGAAGTACAGCGTCTGTTGAGCTGGATTTGACCACTGGAGGGAGGTGTTATCATTTTGATCGACCCTGCAGGTCAAATTTGCTGTTCCCCCTTCAACAACTGTGACGTTCTGTGTGAGTGGGAACTGCCCTTGGCTGCCTGAGGAGGGAGGGAAGGGATGCAGAAAGGATAAGAACAAGAGAAAAAAAAAAACGTAAGTTGCAGGATTGAATTTATTGCAGCAGCTTCCCACAGATGATAGACCCGGAATTCAATGTGATCTAGTCTGACCAAAGAAAGGTATACAATAAATTTTTAAAAACTGCATTTAGAATATGTTCCCTGTATCTGAGAAACAGCTGGATGAATTAAGAAATAAGGGTTTCTCCCCTCTTTTTCCCCCTTTGTAGAGTCATACTTTTTAGTTCCAAAGAAATACTCAGCAGTTTGTCTCCTCAGACATATCAAAGACAAATCAGTGCAGGCAATACAGTTAAATCATTGTTGAAAACATCACTGAAAACATAATATAAAAATCCACAGAGTTGTTAACAGAGAGGGATGGGGCAACCTTGACTCCCTGTTTCTTTTTTGTACATTTTAAAGGCCTCTCAGGATGATGCTTTCTGTGTCAGGTTTGGAAAGTTGTTGGAGAGCAAATGTAGTGTGAATCTAACACTTGAGGCATGCTCTGCTGGGGGAATATAACCTGATCTCATATGAAAATGGAAGAGGTGATGCAGTAGGTCTCTTTCACATCTGTGATTCTATCCCAGAGCATTATCAATCACATTAAGTGCTTGCTGAAAAGTCACTGGGAAGATTTCCAAATGCCTCCACACAATGTAGGAGCAGCATCAGTCATGTTCTTGAATCACAAGCATTTCCAATGGCACAGTTAGGCTAAAGTGTTTATGTAATGTGAGGATAGAACATCCCTTGTCAAACAGCACAACACATTCTGACAAAAAGGACTCCAAGAAGGGAGTACAGAAAAAACATGGAAATGGTTTTTAACACGGGTGGGGAAAGGAAAGAAGTCTTAAATAATAAGCAAGACACATCATTGAACACATGATTGTTGTCTAGGAGATATTTATTTAAGGGTACAATGCAAAAGAAAGACAACCTAATACTCCAAATTAAATACATGCTTCTTTCTTCTCCTTTTATAGAGGTTCTATTAAAAGAAGCACTGAGGAGTAGGTAGAGATGCTTGCATAAGAAGTATAATGCCAAAATTGACACTCAAGTGGGATGTGTCAGAAATAAAAAAACCCTCTACAGTCCTACAGGAGGGAATGAGCTCATAGATGTGTCACAAATGCATCAAGGAAATAATACATACAATATCCATTAATGATACAATACAGAATCACAAACCCAGCATAAAACCTTCAGAGAAACATCTTGTTTCAGTGGCTCTCATCAGACTTGTTCCCAACAAGTTAAACTGAGGCATGTCTTAAGAGCAAAAGCATGATAATATGAAAATCTGTTATCTAGGATACAGGTTTGCAGATGACCAGAGTAAGAAAGTACAAAATAAAAAACTGAAATTCTATTTGACCTACTGATATTGCCAAACCCAGAATTCTAGCCAGATTTTTATTTCCCTATGTAAAATAATCCCAATGGCCTTAGATATGGAACAAAATCACCCACATCAGTGAAATAAAGAAAATATTTCCATCAAAATGCATATCTGAATAACTGGTATAATTTTTGTATAAATATCAACTACAGCTGTCTAAAGATCAAGATTTACCATGTACTGATATGTACGTTAAGAGGGTATTTACTACCAACAGGATAACAGATATTGTAAATAAAAAATAAGGAATACTAAAAATACCATAGCTAATTTAAATGCTGCAAATAATAAATGCCAAAATTCTCATGACATCCTCTGTGTCTGACACTTCATTAATCAAAGCCTGCTTCTTGAAAACCACACATTGAGAAATATATGATGAGAGAAAAATCATAAATAAGGATGGGGGGAAAAAAAAGAAAACAGAAAAGTTTTGTAATTTCCTTCCATTTCTCCTCTTTCAATTCCAATGTGTCAAGGAACTTCAAGATATTGCAAAAATTGCTTATCATTTAAATTAGAATTTTTTAAATAAAAAAAAATGCACCCAGCCTGTTATTACTTCCACTAAATTACAGGCAACTTACCAAAGAAATAATCTTCTAAAGTGTGAGCTGTGAATAGGAGGCTATGTGGGCTAAAAGACTTTTTGCCTACAAGAAGCATTAAACAGAACCTAGTGCCAGAGATTAGCACAGTGAAATCTGTCACTTACATTAAAGAATTGGAATGGGAGGCAGTTGAATAAAGAACCTGCTGTAATGATTCAGGACCCTATTAACGAAAATCAGGAGATGTCCCTGTAATTACCCTGTATTCTCTCTCTGATATTACAGCCCTTGTCACAAAGGTGCCACTGTACGTGCACTCTATCATTTGTTAACAACTGCCAAGTCTCAGACTCATCTCTGGTCAAGAAGTAAACTATTCTGATCAACCATATAAATGGAAACTACAGATGCCATACCCTGAAGAGTTTTCTTTTCTCTGGCCACCCTAGTTATTGCTGATGATTTGGAAACAAGAATTAATTTAGAATATAAAAATAAGACCAGAACGATCGTCTTAGCTCTTGTCAACAGAGAACCTGTACAGCTCTGGAGAAGATACACAGAGCTTCGTGGGAAGTTTGGACTGGAGAAAGAAGTACAGAGAAAATGAGAGAAAATTTAATCTGGAAAGTAGCCTGAGTAGAAAGAAGGGAGCCTTTGCAGGACAGAGAAAAAGACACAAAGCAAGTCAAAATTAATGGACACTGCACATCTTTTAATGAAGACAAAAATTATTAGCAAGTGATGGGAAAACTAAGACAAAGAAAAACTTATGAGATTTACTTTACTGTTTGCATCTAATTTGGGATACTGAAGTAGAGCTGGAAGGACAGGAAAAGGTTGTAACACCCAATATGAAACAGGCAAACACTTAGAAAGCATCGACATCCTGCCCTTTTAATGGAGTAAAAGTGTCAAAGAAGTGGTTTATGCTGCTAAAGATTCCTTCTGGTTCTTGAGGTTCTGACAATATTTTGTGGGAGAGGCCTTGTTTCCATTAATGTCCCCTAACAAAAGCATTCCATCTTGATGTAACAAGTCCAGTAATGGAAAATTTAGTGGCTCCTTCAGTAACTTATTTCAGAGACTAACAGTCATCATTGTTTAAACAAAACCACAAAATTTACTCCTGCTCTGAATTTGTCTTGCTGTAGCACCCAGCTTCCACTGGCTCTGAAGAGCCCTCTCTTATCAAATTTCTCTTGTAGGTATGTAGAGACTGTGATCATATCACCTATTAACCTTCTTTTTGATAATCTAAATAAATTGAGCTCTTAAGTCTTTCTGCAGAAATCTCATTTTCCTAATCCTTTAATTAGTCTGTGCCTCTTCTCTGTGCCCTCTTCCACGTGTCCTCTTCTTTGTGAAGTGTGCAGCCCAGACATGGCAGCCCCCCTGCTGCAGTCACAGAAGGCAGGAATACAAAGGTGATGCCATTTCTCTGCCAGTTTTTGCTGTTCTTGTTTGTAAACCCAAAAGAGTCCCTTGGCCCCGTGGCTGAAGGTTTACCATGGGGCTGGTGTTTTCCCTCAAACACCCTTCCAGTTCTCTTCACTGCACCGAACACAGCTTTTTAGGTATGTTCAGTAGAATTTATTTCCTACTTTACTAACTTTCCTACTTTACTAACTTTCCTACTTTTTTTTAACTGAGGTGATTGACAGGTATAATTGAGATAATAACTATGACAGGGATGCTGACCATCCTAAAGACAGGGCAACCCATCCAGCTTACTTGCCATCCTCCCAACAAATGGCTGGGAATGAATGGCATTTCTAACCTCCACCAGCAGGTCAAGTCAATCAAACACATAAATAAATAAATATCCACTACAGTTTATAAAGTTACATTATTTTCCAAAATCAAATCTAGAGGAAGGATAAACAATTTTATTGCCTCTATGGAGTACACTAATAAAGAGTTAAAAAAAAATACTGATGGCCCACATTAATAATTCCCTTGCATCTGAAAAGGAAAAACAGTGATATTACTGCAGAAAGGCAATTGCATCAAGACATTATTGTTATGTTGTATCCCAGCCCCTCTGCTCATTTTAGAAGGTCTGTTAGCAATATTATTTCAACTTTTTGGACTAGATGGAGCTATGGTTAAGAATATTCTACCACAGGTTGTTTCTTCAATGCTTTGTGGAGGACCAGTAGTCATATCTCATTAGCCACAAGCTTTTTCCTGTCAAGAAAGACTTTTTTTTCTTTTTCCCACCCAGAAATCATGGCTAAACTCCTTTTACATTTAACACTGATTTTTATCTCAGTATTTGACAAGCCTATGTAGAGTAATTATCATTATTTGGTCCAGTTTGTAAACATTCATCATGTGAATTCATCTCATGGTTTTTTGTTTGGGTTAGTTTTTTTGCTTAGTTTTGTGGCTTTGCTTTTGGTCTTTGCTTTGGTTTTTTTTTTTCTTTTTACTTTTTTGCAATTACAATGAAAGCTCTTTAATGAGTTTAACACTCCCACTTGATGCTTGGATGATACATTCTAATCAATTTAGCAGGCTAATTATAAATGTGACTAGGTGGCTGTAAGCACTGAGAAAACATAATCCTCTCTTTAGTTCTGTTTCTGCAAAGGTCTCTTTTTGTAAAGCACACAGCTGTGTCACAAATTAAGAGCATTTCACTGTATCAGTGCAGCAAGCTTTGCCTTCTAACACCACTGTCTGTCAGAAAGCCACAAAATGAAATGGTTTTAGTTAGAGAGAACGATGTGGAAAACAGCAGAGAGAGACAGCAGTGAATTATCAGTGTTGCCACAATGGTTTTACTTTTGAGATCCTGGCTGATCAGTGTCCTCACACTGGGAAATTAAGGTAAATTAAGGTGGTGAGGTAAATTAAATTTATCAGCATGCAAGAGAGAAAAAGTAGAGTCTAAAGTTTTATAGCAGAGATTTATCCTCTTCAGTCTTGCATGGAACCACAAAGCCATGGGCCTTTTATTCCATACCTCTACAGCATGGTGTCAGCCAAAACCAGAGTCCTTAAAAATGCAAAGGCTTAGCAGAGAAAATAATAATAATAAAAAAAACAAAACAAAAAAACCCAACAAATCAAACTCAAGCAAATTATTTTTCAAAACAGTCTGATTTTTAGTATTGATTTTAACAGGACCAGGCCCTAAAAACAAAGTAAATATTTGGGTGTGAGGGAAAGCAGCTTACTACTTCAAATAGCAGCTTGCATCTGTAGGGAGACTACATTAATTTTGGCCTTTGTTCTTAGTAAAGAAACTAAAACATTAGGGGAGAAAAAAGTATTATGATGAAATATCTAATATACTGAATCACTTTCCTGGCTTTCTCACTTAATTTATAAATGAAATAATGCAAACATCTCTCCAAGGAGACGAATGGCTATTGGCTTGTCTTTACCTAATTTAAAGAGCAATGATATTGTGAGCTGCATTTCAGCAGGCATAAGCAGAGATCTGCAGCACTGTGCAACATGTGCTTCTTCCAACTTTGCCATGGGAATGAGTCTGCTTCTCTATTTTGTCAGCATGGATACCACATTGAAGGTTAGTGTCCTGGAAATTCTCAAGGAAGAAACTATGCAAGATGTTGCCTTTACTTTTTTAAAATTTTTTTTTAGAGCAGCCTTAAGAGTGTGGTAAAAATATCGATGACAGGTTAAAAAAAGGCAGTTTGACTCCTGGTACATAACTACCTGTTTTGCTTTATTCTAAAAGAAAATACAGCAGTGTGCCTGCATGTTAAACTGCATTCACACAGCATCTTTAAAGAACAAAAAAATTGCCTGAGCATTATTTGATACACAGAGTCCTTGACTGGATGAATTCACCTTTCTGAACTTGCTGTTTTAAATAGCAGTAATTTAGTCCCATATCTGGATTGCAAATACTTTTTGAGTTTCTGCAGTTATGCTGTTGAGTTTATGTTTAAGTTGTTTGCTTACTGAAGAAACATGGTTTAAAAAAAGAAACAAACCAACCAACCAAAATTGTGTCCTCTAATAACTGTTACATACTCCAGCAACAAACCCCTTGCAGAGAACACTGGAATTAATGAGAACACTGCAGAAACTTACTCCAGAATGACAGGTTTAGGAGAGAGAGAGAAGAAATAATGCAGAGAATAACTGTTCACCCCAGACTGTGCATTCAAGGTCACTGAGCCTTTTTAAACATTTCAGCAATACTAAAATAATGCAAAGCAAAGGACAAGAGTGCACTGGTACAGCCTCTGATTTCAGACTATGGAATTTATGTCTGACAGCAAAAACAGAAAAGGAAGAAGCCTCTTCTTCCTTCCTTCACTCCATGTGTTCCAGGTGTATGTTTCCAAACCAACAGTTAACTCGAAATATAATTAATTTGGACTATATGACAGTGAAAGAAATTGCAGATATAAATTGGAAAAAAATACATCTTGAAGTAAAATTATTCCACAACAATAAACAGGAAAAAATATGAGAGAGACAATATGGAAGGAAAAAAAAAAAAAAGTAGGCACAAACAGTGCTGTTTCCTAGGAACCTTGCCTAAGTGCCTATTTTTTTACTCTTTTCAGGTTATCACCATGGTATTACTTGCCTGTGATTGGAGAAGAGCATCCAGTGATTTTATTCAGTTATTATTTATTGAAAGGCATTGTCTTCCACCATTCTGAATTCCTGAAGAAGTTACAAATCCAAACATAATTAAAGTGACCCTCATCTTCCCACAAAAATTCTAACAAACTGATGAATTTTTTGGTTCTCATAATTGTAAATATGGCTCAGAGCTTTGTGTCACTTGTCACTTCAAAGCATTATGCTCGATTCTTTGTGCCTTAACAAATTGAAAGGTTCTTTTTCTCTAAAAGCAGAACAGCATCCATTCCTGACATGAAAAGTAAGGAATTGGACACTTTAATTTCTTTCAGGATCTGGCCCTCATTGTCACCATATTTCTATTCCTAATGTGCAATATATACCAAAAATACATTTGCTAATCTCCCAATTATTCAGAAGTCCAACCACTGCCTTTCCCACAATTCTCCTCTGTTTTAATCCTGGTTTCAAATACTTTGGACAAATTGCCCAGAGCAATTTCAGAGTAAATAAAAATATAATTTAACATTAATACTAGGGTAAAATATTTTGAAAAATAATACTTTTGTTGAAAATAAGTAAAGAAGATGGAAATTACTAGAATTTCCAAAATAATTAAGAAAATTTTGGCTAGAAGAAAAGATGGACTGATATAATTAGAAATATGGACTTTTCAAGCAGTATTAAAAGAAAGCAATTTTTCTTCAGAAAAAAATCAAAATACTTTGGTTTTCATTTTTTCAAATCAAACATTCCACTGACAGCTAATTACACAAAGACGAAAAAATGTATCAGTAGATTTGATTCATTTTTTCCCTCCTCATTTTGCTACAATCCTTTTCATGACTTCTCACAAATAAAAGCATTTATGAAAAATTTCAAATCTATTGGAAAAAAAATGCCCTCTTAGGCTTTCCAGCTATTGAGTTCTATAAAAGAAAATATGTTTGCATCTCTCTAGGAATACACTTTTCCTCCTTCCTTCATCCTTAAAGACAAATTATGGTATTTGAAGTCCAACATGCAGGTAACCCACCTGGCAAGGACTTTCTTATTGTACACCTATTTATCTTTGTTCTCTGTTTGACTGTTTTTTCTGTCTGAGCAGAACACACACAAGGTTTAAAATCCTTCCACTTTTAACTTTGTCTCACCAAGTTCTGAAGTTCTGTCATTGAAAGAGAAGTTAAAAGACAGAGAAGAGGCAGCTACACAAATCAGCTCCACGTAGTGCTGTTGTTTGAATGTTTGTGATCTCAAAAAGCATTCAGAAATCCCCCCAAATGCAGCAGAACTGCACAAGCTTATTGTTAGGTATAACCAGGCATGGCAAAAGCTCACTCACCAAATGGAACCTCCTGTGTTTAAATGGAAGCCTGAACTTTTCACTGTATCGAACAGCTGAGCAAAAGTGGAAATTAAAACTGCTCTAGGTTTGCCTTAGTATTTGCTCACACAGTAGCTTTATTCTTGTTAAAAAAATAGAACTAAACACGTCCTGTACATATTTACACATGTATGCCCACACAGCAGAGGGGAACGAAGAACAGTGACAAAATTGCTAATAAACCCCAGCTTGTTTCTGGGAACTTAACTTCTTTTTTACTTCAGCATATTTTAATTAGATTAGAACAGCACATTTAAACACTGATTTTGCCACCTCTGGTTTGGAAACAAGTCTGAATAAGAATCACCTGTCCTTGCACCAGTACACTAAATAAACCTTTGCTACTTGGACTTCCAACACGTTCACTGCTCAGTTTGCTTCAGGTGACATGTCATCCTCAAAGGTAAATGAAGAAAAAAGCAAAGGTAGAGAAAACAGATTTTGATTGCTGTTTTGATTACTACATCATTGCTGTTTTTCAGTGAAATACTCTGTAGTTGTAAATAGTACTGATAAAACTATCCTAGCAGTAAATGGGGATCAATATACAAGAGTCAGATCTTTGAATTCTGTCAATGGAACAAAATACTTTGAAAAAAAAAAACAACCCTTTCATAAATATAAAAACTACTGTGAAGAGTTGTGTTTTAACACACAAAAGAAACACTGTCTAAAAGGTGGGAAATATGGTGCATGCAGAGGGTTTGATCTGAACAGGCACTTCCCTTAATGACCTGGTGTTGATCAATACCTAAAAACATCCTGGCCAGCTGGGAATGTTCCCTGAAGAAAGCAGTTCTGATTCTCACAAAGGAAAAGTCAGAATGATTAATAAAGTGTTTTCCACTTGTAATCATCTGTATATTCACAAAGTTTTCTCTCCTCATGGTTTAACCCATCCTGTCGATACCTACCTTCTTTGATGTTGGACTCTTTTTCTTGTGCAGAGGAGATCACAGCTCTGTTTAAGCCCATGAAAGTTCAAGTACAAAACAACAGTTTTAAAACTGACTTTGTACTTGATGGGTTTTTTTCCCTTCTTTTGGTTTACACAATAAAATAAGGTCAGGAATTGGTCTGGAGAATAACTGCTTTATACAATTTTAGCAGGCTTTTTGAGCATAAGTGACACCAAACTATAAACAATAAAATTACTTAGGCCAGACTACACTTGCAGGCGTCAGAAGCCAGGCTTGACCTACAGAAATGAAAGGCAGTTTTTACACCAAATAAGGATGTATATTCCACTCTGCCCCTCTCCCCTTGTTTCTTCAACATTTGTTCTTTCCCTCTGCTGTGTATCCCAACAAAGAATGGCCCTTTCCCTTCTAACAACACTGTTTGTATTTCAGAATGACAGAGGAGGCTTCTTCCTGTGCAACCTTCTGAGTGAAGAGAATGTTTTCTCAGGTGATTGCTTTTTGCCAAATTTCATCTGGGAACCAGGTGAATTGTTCCCATTAGCAGATATTAGAAGATTAGGGTTGGATCCTGCTATTCTTTCATGTTCCCGTTTCCCTAATGAGTCTTGCATGCAGATCAGCTGTATGTGTGGCTCTAATTTCGTGCAATTTAGATATCACTCTATGCAAAACTGCATTAGACTTCAGTGTACTTTGAAATAAAATCACTTACTCTCCTGACCTTCTTTTTTCCTCCCTGTGGTCTATGAAATATCCATTGATATGGCAGTGCTGATCTGCAGCAGCTCTCCCTGCTGACTTAGGCCAGCAAGCTGCTCATGAATCTAGCAGATGTTTCAGTTGTCTAGGCCAATGGAAACCTTATGGACCCTTTTTTCCTCATCTCCTCCCAGGAGCAAATGTTAGTACAGCAGATATCTGGATGTGTGCCATGTAGCAGCAGAGACAGGAAAAAGCTGCTGTGGCTTCACTGAGCGTGGTGCTGTATTATGATTATATTTTTATTCCAGTCCTGTCTAAGAGTGTTATTTAGAAATGTCACGCTCCTCACAAACCTGGGTTCTTTAAAACATCCCCTAAACTTCCCCTGTTGTGCTATTGAACCTTAGGTTAATACACAGATATAAAATAGAAAGCTTTGTTTATTTGTTGGTCTTCTATTTCCCTGCCAATATAAATTTAGAAATGCCTAAATGCAAGTTGCATTCAGGATTGTGCCCCTAACAGGTTGTACAGGCTGTGACAATGGAAACTGTTAAGAGGATTTAGGATATGACAATTAGATTTTTTTTTTAATTTAATTTAAAATATGGAACAGGTTGCCCAGAGAAGTTGTGGGTGCCCCATCCCTGCAAGTGTTCCAGGCCAGGTTGGGTGGGGTTTTGAGTAACCTGCTGTAGTGAAAGGTGTCTCTGCCCAGAGCAGGAGGTTGGAACTGGATGAACTTAAAGGTCCCTTAGAACTCAAATAATTCTGTGATTCTATGATTCTACGGTAATTTAAAGGAAATAATATTCCTGAATTCTCTAGCTGTCCTCAAAAACTGCTTTTTGAAATCTTATTTTTTCCATCACTTGACCTCACTGTAGCGGTGGGTGGTAGGAACAGTCTCCTATTGAAAATCTCTAAGTTCTTAATCTAGAATGTGTTTCTTTTTTTATTTTGACCTTTGGATCCCTTTTATTTGTGAGAATTCAACATGAAGTCTGTCATTTCCAGTTGTCTATGAATAAAAAGCTTCAACCCAACTATAACATTTGCTTGAAATTCTTGCCCTTACTGCTCTTAAAGGTAATAATTTGGTTTAACAATAGGGATCAGACACAAAAAAAAATTTCCAAATTTCTTTACCTTATGCATTTATGAAAAATATTTCTAGAAATAGGCATTCATTGCCTCTCATGAGACAATTAAATTCTAACTCCCCAAAAAGTACAAAAAGAGAGAGGATAGAGGCACCTGTGTGAAGTCAGTGGCAGAACCAGGAACTCAGAAGAGACTTCTGAATTTCCACAAGTAGTACTAGCATTAGCTTTAGTGTCATCTGGGCTAAAGTCTTTGTCTTTTTTTTAATAGAAAAACTTAATTTCTGTTCAACAGGCTGACAGAATAACTTATTCATCAATTACTTTCAATTAGAAAACTGCATCTTTCCTAGGAATTTTTTTTGTCTTCCTTAAAACTACATTTAGTTATGTCCTTTTGCATAAAGAATCCCTTACAGATCTGGAATGACAATCACAGTTAAATTAACTGTATTCAAAAGGCAAATAATCAAATTAATCAGCTCCATATAAATGCCCTCATATCTGTACAGCTAAGTTCAACTTAAAAAAAATTAAAAAAGGTTAACCTAAGGGGCTACAATAACTCTGTAATTGATTTAGTATAAAAAATTTAGGGAGTTTTATAATACACGATCCACAAGGGCTCTCAACAATAACAGTTTTGCAAAATAATATATTTTTTTAAATCCACTGAAATGTAAGAAATCAGCAAGTAAATTGATATGTGCATTGAAGTAATTTTCTAGGTCAGTGAATCAATGTCAGTCATGGTTGACTAGATTCCTTACTTGGCTGTAAGAATATTTTAGTTGAAGCCTTTTATTTTATAATTTACTGAATAATTATAAAGGTTATTTGGTACATAACATAATGTTGTCTTCTAGCAAAAAGAGGAAAAAAAAAATGACTTAACTCTCTTCATGTTTGAGAAAATGTCTGCCCTGGTAAAATCTGCAGGATAGATAAAAATTCTGTTCCTGGTCACACTGACATTACCTCACGTCCTGTATTTTACAGGAAAAATTACACGGCTGAGGAGGATGTTTGATAAAATTTACAAAACTGATATACTAGCTTTGAGATAGAGATTTTAATTTTTTTTTAAACAGCTACAACGCCTACCAGAAACAGGGAAATATATTTCCCCATTAGGGAAATATAAATGTCAAAGACCATATTTGCATATCAGAGGAGGGCAGGAGAGGGGAGGAGGAGACACAATCACTAACATCTGTTGAACAGATTGAGACAACAAGACTATTTCCAGACAGCAGAGTGCATTTCTCAGGTGAAGAAATGAAAGAGCATTACAGTGAATTAATGTGTTTCAAAGTGGAGTAATGCCAGTTAAATGGGAGTTTCTGAACTTAGGAATTTTAAGGTAAGTTTTGAAAATACATAACATACAACAGCTCTTGAGTTTAGGTCTTCAGAATTATCATAACAATTTTAGTAACTTTCAAGCACAGAGTGTCTTATATTTAAGTAAAATAAGGGTTGGTTTGGTTTTTTTTCCCCCTAGCTGGTTTTTGCTAGTTTTTTAAACCTACAGAGAAGAAAACACAACATGTATATTTCTACGTCTTGTTGCCTGCTTACATTCAACTAATTTTTTTTCCTTTCAGTTTGCACAAAGCATCTCATTCTTGGCATTCTTCCACAGAGCTATCAGAATCCCTGCTTGAAACACCATATATGAGAGGAAGGCAAGAGAGCTGATCCCCTTCACCAAGTGCCTTTGTTTTGAGTATCATGATTTGTGTATTCTCAAGACCATGCACTTGTTTATGAACACTGACAAAGCAAATGAGCAAGTGCTTAGAACACAATGTGCTTTATTAACACTTACTGCAAATTTTATACCCACACACATCTACGTGTTTATAGATGCAGACTTTGTAGGGTAACTGCTTCTGTTGTGGAGTAAGATTATAAAGATTAGAAAAGTGTTTTATTTGGAAAGGGCAGCTGATGATGTAGCATGGATTTTCTGTGATGGAGCCATACAGCTTAAAAAGAGTGCACAAAGTTTTACATCTCTGAGCACAGTGCACACGAAACAGCAGAAAGGGTGACTTTGCCCATGATTCAAATCTCTCCTCAGTCAATACTCAGGCTTGAGGCATCTGTCATACTTGGACTCTTTTTTTGTTTTCACCACCAAAGTCCAGTGATTAGTGCTTTCTCTTCAAGACAGACAAAGTGGCCACAAGACAAGTTCATTCAGACTGTTTCTCCATTTCTGACCTAGAGCAAGCACAGCTATCTCAACACTGTACCCCAATTCACAGTGCAACCATCACTTTTACTGATCTTCCTGAGTTTCTTTCATAGAATCACAAGAAAAAAAAATCATATCAACTAAATGACTGAGGTAAGTTAAATTCTATCACCAGTGTATATCTTCCATATCTCTCCTTTGGGCCAGGCAGTTGTGGAATAGAGATCACTGTCCTCTGTAACATCATTATATTGCTTTTTTTATCTTAATTTCAATGGTTATGTATCCCCCACTTCGAGAAGGTACAGAAAATCCATAACAAATTCTTTCCAAACCCTTAGCAAAAACCTAGCTTTCAAGTGCTGTTTTACTCACTTTTAGATGTTGCTCCTTGTGCTCGACTCTGAGAATCAAAGGAACAGAAAGAATGATAGCAGTGAAGACATCTTTTACTATCATGCACTGTATAAAAAGCCTGAGCGAGTTCTCCTGAGCACCATGGAATTACAGGCTATTACATGCACTTATAAATCTTTCTTATAGCATTTGTTGGACTTTCCATTCTTCAGTTCTCCCAGAATGATGAACATGGATTTATCAGCTCAGTAATGCCAATATGAGTCAAAAGTTAGAAGCGTTGCTTGCTGTAAAATAATCCACATCTAAAAAAATCAGGGGCACAAAAGAAAAGTTGATCTTCTCAATTAATTTAATGTGTAATTAAATCATGCCTAATTTGGACATCCTCCCATTTAGAATTTATACTTTCTGCCATGGAAAGCAGTTGCCTTGAAGCCTTTTGTCAAGCACGCTCCTCCTGTATGAGAGATTTGGATTGGTAAATCTACCTTCCTCTGCCACTGGCAGCAGAGGCTAGAATTCCTCTGCTGCTTCCCTCTGGATGCTTATTTCCCTTGCCAAATGCTGCTTCCCTCGCCCTGTGTGCTGCTGTACCACCTCAGCTGTCAGGCTGGCCAGAGCCTGAGCTGAATCTGTGAGATGATTGGGTTTCAGCTGTCCCAGGCTGGATGGCAAACAGCTGAATCAGTGAACCCAGGTCAGGGGGCCTGGGAAGAACTTCTCTGATACCAGCTCGTAGGAAAGAAAATCATTACTGAACCACATATCTGTGATTTCTTGTGTGCAAGAACTACTTATATGCAAGCAGATGCATGGGGCTGAATAACAATGCAGTAGGATTACAAAAGATGAGTCAAAACTCGGCCAGAGTTCTCTTAAATATTACACTAAGCTCACTTACAGAAGCAACTTACAGTAACATTTCAAAAAGAGAGTTTACATATTTAAAAGGCCAAGAATAATTGGTTGGCTTTCAGTTAAACATAATTCTGACTCTGTGTTTTCACAGAAAAAAAACCCAAAAAAACAAGGTAACTGTTATGATCTCCAAACAAGCTAACATTGCAGTGTCTGTTTCACTGAAAGACTCTAACATTATTTACACTGCTTCTGGGCAATTATTTCAAAACAATAAATTCACTGTAGCTAGAGCATCTCATTCCCCATGCATAGAAACCTTCTTTTCTAGGAGTATATACAGGTTCTTATAAGATGCCCTCTGTAAAAATAGCTTTTAATGGCTTTGCGTCGGGATAAGAAGAGAATAAAAAAAAACCTAGACCCTCCTTATGTTTTCAGTAAGAACCATTTATATACAGTTCTTGTAGACTTGCACTAGACCATAAAGAGTATTTTCTTTTTATTCACTTTACTTTAAAACAGGTAGAACAGCTCCATCCAAAAATACTATCAAGAAAAAAAACCAAATTCAAGCAAATGAATCTGCTCCAAGAAAGGATGAAAATAAGGTGGCAAAACTAAGCACTAAAATTATGATTTTTGATTTGCATAAATATTTCAAATTTTTTTATGTAATGCCATTTGGGAAAAAAAGAAATAAATTCCAGCAATTCTGAGATCTGGAGCTTTAATTAAGAAAACTAATGTAACACCAAACAATATGAAATTTGTCACAGAGCAGCAAGAGATAAGAACTTTCGTTTTCAGATACAAATGAAAATGTGAAAGAAGCAATTGTATGTTGCAATGCTGCTGCAATCTGATTCTTCTGTTCCAAAAGCCACATCAAATGCACTAAGATGCTGGTACAAGGGCAAGAAAAAGTCCAAAAGTTCTGTCCCAGTCTATATTTGAGAACTAGTACAACAATACAGAAAACTCACTTGCTTTTGACTGCTCTAACTACTGATGTTACAAATACTCTTGCTTCAGGCTTCATATACAGAAGGCCAGCATCATGGGGAAGAAGGAAAAGAAAAACAAGCAACAAAAAAAAAATCAACAAAACCAGCAACCCCTCTCACTCCCCAAAGCAATATCACATTTGTTTGGACATGGGAGCTCTGTTCCAATGGATTGGAACAAAATGTGTGGCAAGCCCAGGGATTGCAGAAAGCCCTCAGAGCCCGTGCAGCACACTCTGTATGAATAAATGCAAACACAGGTATTATTGCAAGAGAGAGATTAAATCAAATTTCTGCTCCAAAATTACAGAAACTGTAGCCATTTAATGAAATAGATGACGACATATCAAAACATTTGTTCCAACACAGCTATACAATGAGAAGCTGACTACTCTCCCTCACTGCTACAAGCAACATTTGCTAGCTCTCCCAGACAAGAAAGCTGGACAAGAAAGTAAATTTCTTATTTGTTCTCTCTCATATACTTACAGAAAAAAAGTATTAAAAGTATAAAATACTTTAAATATTACCGCCAAATAAAATACGGCCAGAAGTATTAAAACAGCAAATGGAGGTAAAAACTAGAAGGTAGTTTCCTAGTGTGACTGTGCTATTAAAGATGAGGTAGAGAAGCTATGCCCATTCTCTAAGCAAACACATTCCTTAAAAGTCAGAAAAAAACTTTTCAGGTGTGTGATGACACGCAGATTCATGACTACAGAAGAAAAGTCAAAAGGATGGCAAAAAAGTTTGCTCTACCCCATTCTCCATCTTGAATTTATGGTGTACTTGTAGTCTTCATTTAATGTAATTAAAAACAGCCAAGAATTCACATTATGAAAAAAAAATAAAAAACAATATTTAAGGCACTAAAGTGTAATAGCAGAAAGGAAGGAGGGACTAGAATGTTGTTATGCCTTGCAGATGACACTACACAACTGGAATCTGATGTAGGAAGGGTCATAATACTGGACTAGTGGGGAGAAAAGCAGAAAAAACAAATTGAACCACAGGCAGAGAGAATATTTAAATCATTCCTTTGGGCACACTACCTGCAAAGGATTGAAACATCAGGAAACTGGAGGAGTAAAAGCTTAAGTCAAGAAGTCTGAACAGTGACAAGCAACTTTTAATCAGTCTTTAACATGCCTAACTTGACATGTATAAAAGGAACCAAATTTCCAAAGGGCAGGTCTTACTATTTGCTGAAGAAATGAAAGCCACTTAGCAATTCTGAAATTTTAGAGCTGAAATAGCTTGGGTGGGAACAAGGCTTTTAAAAACAAAGAATGATAATAGGTTAAAGTATAGCAATCACTGGGAAACAAGCCAACCAAACAAAACAGAGAACAGGACAGGGGAAAATTGCATCAAGCAGGAGAAAGATGAAAGAATAAACTCCATCAGAAAATGCTTAAATGACAAATTGATACATGTCACAGAAGTGCATCAATTCTAATGATATTCTGTTTAAAAAAATCCCCAAACTTTACAGCCTTTAAAATGCAGAGAGGAGCAATGAGAATTTTCATTTAGAAATGCATAGCTGGTTGTTATTTTGTTTTGAAATATTGCTGGAAATGGAAAAATATAAAACTGCCTTTTTTTTTACCTTAAGAAATTACTGAATTTGAAGAATGGAATTGTCTCAATGAGTTCCAACACATTCATTTACACATTTATATATAGTCCCTAGCTCTATCAGAGCATTAAAAGAGGGATTTACAGAACACAAGGTCTATCTACATTTTCCTCTTACAGGTCACAAGAAATAACAATAAATTCTTTAAGCAGAAGCACAGAATAGAATATACAAAGGTTTCTAAACCAATTTTCATTCTACTTCAAGTTGTGTGTGGAGGGAATTGGCTAATAAAAAGTCTTGCACACAAAATCCATTACAGGAAGGCTCATTTCCCCAAAAGTGGGTCAGAAACAATTTCAACCTTGTTAACGGGATGGGGAAATGACGAGTGTTGAAACAAGCAGTGCAAGAAAGAGATTTTAAAGTCTTTGTTTTGCACCCAACCCCTAGGTTGAACAAACAAATTTTAAGGGATCAAAGCTAGCCTATTATGAAGCATAAAACTATCTCTGCTGAGAACCATAAATTATGTATGGAGAAGGCATATTTACCACTGCTGCCAGTAATGCAGAACATCTCTGAATGAGCACTGACTGCTGAATGCCTCATGTTCTTTTATGATGAATTATGCAGGAAGCTCCAACACAACTGTGCTAAGGTGTTGGAGTTCATGTACAGGAGGGCTAGAGAGCCATTGAATAAGTGGGAGACAAAAAATATTACCTTTTTTCCTTTTACTCAGGTCCAACATTTTGTGAAGAGTAATTGCCACTAACACAAAAATGAATATACTGAAAAAAATCAGATAAAATTATTGTTTTCTCCACCTCCTGCCATTTTTTCTTCTTCTCACCTACCTTCCTGCACCACATATCCCTTATATCCCTTCCTCAAGTGATGCAGCTACATAAAGCTTTGAAGTACTGATTGCAGTGATGCACTAAATTTCATGAACAAAAAAAAAGGCATTTGAGAATTCAAGATCCAGCATGGTATGTCAATTCAAATATTTCCTCCATCATGGACAGGTAATTAAAAAAAACCCAAAAAAACCAAAAAACCAAAAAAACCTTCTGCTTCTTTCAAAATAAGGATGGTTTCAGAACAAGTTCATTTATAGTAAAGGCTCCAAAGAATCTGAAATAGCAGTGAAGTGTGGGGAATATTTGTGTGGCCCAATGAGGCACAATTCAACAGCTCTTCCCAGCTCTGAGGCAGTGAGATCCAGAAGCCATCTGCTCCACTTCTATCCATGTGCCTAGCCTAGCTTTGATGCACAGCTATGCCCTAGCTGTACTATTTCTGGTTCAACACCTAAGCTAGCATCTCTCTCTGGTTGCCTCACTGAACTCCACAACTGGAGTGAGAGCAGGAATTTTTAGCAGGCACAATCAAAATCAATGGCAGGTTTTCCCATCCAAATTGGAAGCACATAAGCACACAGCAGTCTGTCATCTGGCTCGTTCCAGAAGAAGGGAAACCAATCTGAAACCCCCACATGCAGAGTCATTGTGAGCCTGCTTGGTTACCTGACACATGTGTGGACTCGTGGTTGTGAGCACTTTATTATTTCCTAAGGCAGAGGGATGAAAGTCTGCAGGGAAGCTTTCAGATTCAGCTAAAAATATGGTTAAATAAATTTGATACTCAACCTGCCTTAGTACAATATGTCAGGAAAATAAGAAGTGTAATTTTCCCCCAAATACTCAGAACTGGTTCTGATTCCAATCCAAATATCACAGAATCACACCACAGAATGTTTTGGGGGGGGATCATCTGGTTCCCACAACTCTGCCACAGGCAGGATATCTTCCATCAGATCAGGTTGCTCAAAGCCCCATCCAGCCTGGGCTTGAACACTTCCAGGGATGGAACATGCACAGCTTCTCTCTGACAGTAAAGAATTTCCTCCTAACATCTAATCTAAAACAACTCTCTTTCAGATTAAAGTCTAATAGATCTTTCCTCTTTTTTTGCTAAAAATGAGGGTTATATTTCCTTTTTTGCAGCCAGTGGGAACTTCACCACCTTGCCACAACTTCTAAGATATAATGACTTAGCCACTTCATCTGTCACTACCCTTAGGATCCATGGATACATGAAAGTATTTTTCAGTCCTTGTGCTATTTGTGTTATCCAAAGCCTTTTCTATTTATTTAGACCTACAGAGAAGTAAAAGTATATAATTTTCACCTTCTTTTCAAGGTGAATACACTGGTTTAACACAGTGCATTTTTTCTAACTTCTCATTGAAAGCAGGTGGTTGAAATTTCAAATCTTCAGGGACAAATATCCATCTTGGGCTGAAACTTTATCTGTCTCAATTCAGGAGAGAGGATTCATTTTTTTCTCTTTAAGAAAGTTATAAACTTCATCTTGAAGTCTTTGAAGATGAAATGTATTTTCCCTATGCTCCTAACTTCAGCAATGGCCTAGAGACTTAACAGGAAAGTAGGTCATTAGAGTCCTAGATACTTTCTTTGACACAGCTAAATGACATTTCTTCTGGAATCCAAATGTCATTTTTGCCCTTTATTCTTAGAAAAATAGATGTCAATCCCCACTAGAAAACACTGTGATCATTACTTTTTGATAGAAAATTTAAATCAATGGGAAATAAAATAAGTTGGAGGTACTGCTTCTCTTCAGCTTCTGTTTCATATCAATTTTCTAGGCTTCCTGGGCTGCCCAAGCATGTCTCAGCTGCCAGTCTCTTCTGCTCAAGAATAAATCTAAAGGTATGCAAGGCAGCATCTGTGCATTTTGGAGGCTCACACAGTTCAAGATCCAAAAAAATTCTGGTAAGTTTCACACTGATTTAGAGAAAAAGCAAACCTGTTTCGGTGAACTTTCATGCTGCAATCTGACTTCACACCGTAACGCATCCAACAGCCTAATCCCTGCCGTACTGTAGGTAAGGGAAAGGCAATGGCTGAGACACAAAGCTCAACAGGTTTTAAGTCTAAATGGCTAATTTCAATCACAAGGCACAAGCTGAGAAGCCTTGTCTTGGCACCCTCCTGTCACCAGCCCAGATCTCTCCTCCAGCACAGCAGTTCCTCCTCTAAGAATCCCCACTTGTCCCACACACATCTTAAGCTTGGCTGCAAAGTGTTTCAGACTGACTGGTGTTTTGTGTTTTTCTATTATGTTCCCCCAGGATACACAATTTGTGTCTAATAAAAGCTCACATTGCTCACTCAAGGAAACAAAGCAGAGAGAAACAGACACACAACGTGTTTGTAAAATAATTTCCATGAACAACCCAGCAAATTCCATCACAGAGAACTCTTTAGCTACAAGGCCTTAATACTTGAGTGACACAAGTGACAGAACATGAAAATGGACAAAAAAACCCCAACCAACCAACCAACCAAAAAAAAATCCTTGGCAGTGGGAGGCCAGGGGATGGCTTACCAGGAAAAATTCTGAAATTCAAATCACTATGGAAGCTGGGCACTAGAAATATGGTTTAGTTTAATTGATATGTAAAATTTCTGCAAGCATTTAATTAAAAAATCTTTTCCCACTTAATTCAGTGCCATCTTCCTCCTTTCAGGAGTTCCTTCCTGCCATCACCCTTTGCACAGGCCTCAAGTATATCAAATTCTTGTTTTGCCTTCTTTTCTGTAACAGGCTTTGACCAGAATCCAGGGAAAGGGTTTGGACAATGCTGTCTCATGAAAAAAAACCAGGAAGATAGAGAATCTATTTTCCTAGGAAATACCTTGAGATATTATAAAAGAAACATCCAACTAATGAAATTCTAAGACATTAAAAGACCTCTTTTCTGCCCCAAGCATGCAAAAAGCATCTTAAAGCCAGTCTAATGAGAAGAAACCTATATCAGATCATAACAGATTCCTTTATTGCCAGTGAGAGAGGCAGATAGACCCTGTCACATTTATACTGTAACTCAGAACTATATTATTCTTTATACTTTCCCAACTTTGTTCTATAAATTCATAAACTTATGTTTTCAGTCAATATACCCTTTCAGCCATAATCTTGCCCTCTGACAAGCCAAGTAAATGACCTGACACGGAAAATGTTAATCTCTGCTGGTCACAGGAACAGGTGTTGAGCTCCCCGAGCTGCTGACAGAGTAACAAGTTGTGCCTCTACAGGAGCAGCAAGTCTGGTACTGAGTGATGCTGCACATACTCAAAGAGGAAAAAAAAAAAAAAATCACTGCCTGGCTGTCATGGATCACTGCGAAAACAAGGAGCATGCCTGAATACCAACAACTCCCAAGGGAAAGCTTTTATAAAGTCAAATAATGCCATGAGTGCCTGGGGGGCAAAAAAGAAAAGAAAAAAAAAAAGGAGAAAAATATATCAAAATTTTAAAGTCCTAAATAAAGTTCTAAATAATTTTAAAGCTTATCAATGAGGTACTGATAAGCTAGAGAGTGCTACCGACAAGCAAACAGGAACCATGGAATAGGATTTACAATATCTGTAGCAGATTGAAATGCTCTGGAAGACAGACATAAGACACTTCAGGAATTAAATGCAAAATGGTGCAAAACCCAGGAAATGTCCAATAATGTCTTCTAAGCATACCTAGCTAGTCCAAATACAATTCTGCTGGTACAGAGCACAGTTATTTTATGTACTTAGGATACAGATGAAGTAACAACATGACTACAAAGTTCATGAAAAAATGACCAGCAGAAAATTATGGCAAGAAAAATGCAAAAACCCCACCTATCAGGAAATTATTATCTATGTAGTATAGGTATAATTTATGTGAGATTAGAATTTTTCGGTGGTAGTGGGTTTTTTTTTTGTTTTGTTTTGTATCTCACTGCTTGCCTTTTTACCACCACTAAGCAGCATTACACTTGCTAAATATCCATCCAAGTCTTGACCCAAAAAAACCCAGTTACAAATCCACCACCAAGCCACCTTGTGGAGATGGGGAAGGATAAGTGAATTTGTTCCCTGCAAATGACCAGGAAGAGGTGAAATCTAAAAGTATCATTCATACAGAAGAGGGCTGACACATCTCACAGAAAGTGCAGGACAGCCTTTAGGACTGCAGTAATAGAAATGAGAAAAAAATCCCCCTGCACTTGGGGATTAAAAATTGAAACTTCAGCTGTACCCTAGAATCTCATTAGCTGAGAACAACTGAGCAGGAAGAAGACACATTTTCTAATTTATCACTGGGTGAGTATGAATGACCAATATGGAACAGCTTCAAGGGAAGCAGTTATAAGAATGTTGAAGTATTTCTGGTAGATGTAGGAAGGCTGGATAGAAAAGATGGGGTGAATCCCAGGTAAAACACTGGAGACTTCTCTGCTCACTTTAGTCAATAGCAGTCAATTCATACCATGACACACTGGAAAAATATCATCCTGGAAATAGAAGAGGCTGAAAAATATCTGTCTGTCTTCCAAGACTGGGAGAAGAAATTATAGTTATGTGTATTATGCATAGAGATAAAAAATTACACGTGAGAAGATGTTTAAAATTAAAGATGATCTTGACAAAAGAAAAAGTTATGTGAATATGCTGCTTCTGGAAATTAGAAGAGTACACCTGTCATGATAAGAGAAGGAGCTTCCATAATAAAATAACCTGCTGAGAAGGAAGACAAACCAAAACCAACCAACCAACATCAAACAAAACCCAACAAATCCACAGTTTTTCAGAAGAATGAAGACAGAGGAGGAAATATGTGATACTTAGAGAAATTGGTCTTGATGATCAAGAATAGCTCATGTTCCACCTGCATTTTAGAAACAGCCAAAGGGCTTGAATACTGTACTTCAAGAACTCAACCAAATTCACATCTTTTGGGAAACGTGTTAACATTTTTCAGGTAAGACTGACAGCTTTACAGCCAAAATCACTGATATGACATATTCTTTAGAGTAATTGTCACAGGAAATAACACTTTGCTCTTCACAGAAGCACTAAAAAAAGCAGAAGTTATTTTAAAAAATATAGATTTATTAAAATAGTTGTCACTAACCTACACAAATGACTGGATATATTTTGGAAGATATTTAGATCAGATCAGATCAAGATGGCAGCTGAATAAAGGAAAATTATTTACAAGAGCATGTAGAGACAGGACAAGGGGGAATGGCTTCAAATTAAAGAGAGCAGGTTTAGACCAGATATAAGGGAGAAATACTGGACCTTGCCCACTGCTGGTGTCCCAAACCCCAGAAACTTATCTCAACAGAGCTCCAAGGCCTATTTTTCCTCCTGGGCATTCAGAGGAAAAGCCAAAGATCAGGGGAATTCTACTGTGTCTGCTGTGGAAAAGCATTTTTACTAGTCTGCCTTCTGGCACTCCTTGTTGGAGTGGGACTGGTAGTCCATTACAATAATCATTACAAAAATTAAATTCTGTAAGAGAAGCCCAACCATGGTAGGGATGCCCATTCCTCCTATTCATTTCTGTACATGACATTATCTGAAAAGAACACTGAATTATTAGCTCATTAGTGTTACACACTTGTAAATTCCTAAAATGCAAATGGACACTAATGCAGGGATTGATATTCTCCCTTCAGTTCTGAGCTTCTATTTGGAAAGCATTAGCTGACACACTTTAATTTTCCAGAAATCAATGATGAATAAACAAAATAAATACCGCTCCCCAAAACAAATGAAAACAGCTAATTCTGAAAGAATTTAAGTAATGAAACAAAGGGATTGCCAATGACAAGCTTTTTGAATGAAAACAGAAACTACACTAAAAACTCAGAAAGTTTTTCAATGTTGAAAAACTTAGTTATGTAGGATTGTTTCTCCATCAGCTAAAATAAATCTTTTTTCTCCTGATACAACACACAGCACAAATAATGTATGCACATAGAAATAAGAATAACTATTAGAAAGAAAAAAAAAATAGGAGAGTCACTCTTCACAAAAGAAAAAGGACTGCAGTATTCCCAGTACCAGTTAACAAAAAAAGAGTGAGTCTGTGGGAAACCAGTTGGACACATTCTGTGGGCACAGGTACTGACATAAATCAGGAGTTTGTAGTCTTATCTTTGATTGCAGCCTTTAAACCAGACTTTGCAAACTGATAGTGATTTCTATGACACACGGGGACCTGCAGAGCCTAGGAAGAACCTCTGCTGCTGGCTGCTGCAAAGGACAACTGCACTATTCCTTTCCATGGCCTTCTTTCCAATGTTTCCCTCCCTCCTGACAGCTACTCTTAGATTTATTTTGAACTCCTTAATTCTCTTGCTCATTTCCCTTTGAATGATTGTTGTCAAGTTACAGCGTTTCAAAGATTTGTATCATATCCTTTAAATTTAGAAGACTAAGTTGGAGTTGTGACTTTTAGCTAGTAGGTCTCTAGGGAGCCTTAGAGGAATAGAATACTGAAACAGCAAATGAAAAGTTCCAATATTTACAGTGTTTTGGGTGCATTTTTTTGTGGTTTTGGTTTGGTTTTGGGTTTTTTGTGCTTTCTTTTTGTTTTTTTTTGGGGGGGGGGTTGATTTTTTTTTTGTTTTGTTTTTCTTTTAATTACTACATATTATTAATCAGTTAGTTGTTCTATTTAGCTTCTAGATCTGATTTCATAGAATCACAGATTCATAGAATCAGGATCCTAGAAAGGAAAACCTGAGATTTTTTTCTTTCCTGGAGTGCTGGTACTGACATACTTTGAGTTGCAGCAATCTGTGAACAACAGGAATAGACTCATTCATCTGTTTAGCTTCCTGGGAGTCAGCAACAGCTTCCAAAATATAAATGGTAAATTCTGAAATTTGCAATTTTTTGCAATACTCTAAACAGAGCTCTGATTCTTGTATGTGAGCTGAGAAGCTGCATAAAGACAATGTGATGTTGCCAGCTAGTTTTTATAAGAGATGAACTTCACTTTATCAGCTTAACAGAGAAGGAGTTGGGTGTTCTGCAACCGGGTGAGTAGTGATTGAGGATGTTAATTCAGAATCAACAATTTAAGGTGCATGGTAAGCAAACACTGAGTATTTCTCCTTTATCTCTAATGATCCATCAGACCTCGTGGTCAACAAATCAACATAAATAATCCCATGACCATCTCTAATCACAGCAGATTTTTTTTAAATAATAGTGTATGAACAGCACAGGAACAAAAATCCCTCCAAAGTACTCTGCTCAAGTGTTTTTTTCCACTATCTTTCTTTTATATGCAGGCCATAATTAAAATGTGAGGAAGACCTTGAAGTTACTAGCCCTTGAAAGAATCTCAGAGGAACGCTGAGCAGAATGCTTACTTACAAAGAACTAGAGATCCCTGTGAAACTATAACAGCACACGTGAAAAAGTCTTACTTGATTCAGGCCTTTATGCTTCAACCAAGAAACCAAGTTAGAATTAACATAAAACCACAAATGGTAGCAGTGATGGTGAATCCTCAGCCATTTAAACACCGTGTGTCGCACTGACCACTAAAGTAAAAGAAATCCTCTGAAGATCTGATCTCATACAGAGATTTAAGGAACAAATCTTGAGTTCTGACCTAATGTGGAAAACCATTATAAGCCCTCTGGTTTTCAAAAGAGCATTTGAGGAAAGGAAATTCCTCATACTTAAGGCTCTTTTTTCACTTCCCTTGTTATAAAAGCACACTGGAATAAAACCAAGCTTGAAAGAAAAGCCTGTATTTTTAGAAGTGTCTGTATCTTCAGAAAAATAAAAATCAGTGACCATGGGTTTAACCTGTACACCAATTGTTATCTTTTCTCTTGTATTTCAGTATTTTCAATTCCCCTTTCTCTATAAGAAATACTGGAAAAAAAAAAGGCAAGAACACCCCAAACTTCAATAAAAGTTGAGAAATGTAGATATTTAGGACAAAGAAGTTGACAACCTGCCTCAGAGCAGCAGCTCTATCCAACTGCCAGATACTGGGCACTCATGCCCAACAATTCCACAGGACGTAGAAAATATGATGAATACATCTTGGGAACTCACTATATCCTTTTGATTGGGCCTAAATCAACAGTCTAGACTCTGAAGCAAAGTATTTTGTCTGACTGGAATCTGACAAATTACTTAACTGAGCCAGCACACAGCAATATGTGTCTGAAATGCAATGCACTGCCTTTGGAAATTCTTTGCAGATAGTCATAAGGGCTCAATACTCAAAACCATGACCAGATTTACAGCAGTACATCCATTCAAATAGCAAATAAAGCAACCACATTTCCAGCAGAGTTCTATTCAGGTATGGCAAGCTCTCCTAATACACTGCTTTTGACAGTCTTACATGCTTAACACCCAAATGAACACAGCACAGACAAATTGAAAAAAAAAAAGGGCAATCAGAATTTGTATTAACCATTGTGGAGGGAAGAGTGGCCTGTCTGAAAGTTGGGGAATAAGAACTGACAAAATGCTTTAGTCAATGATAACCAAGTCCATCTCGAAATGGAACATCCTCCCTGGAGTCCCTATCCCACAGCTGCGCTGTACTTCACAAGCATGAAAACAGACATTGTCCTTATTCCATCCCAAATTCTTCTGCTCTGGCTAAAAAACCATTTAGTCAATAAATGACTGACACATTGGCTCAGTGTAGATGCCTCTCAAATAAAAAGGACATGTTGACAGCAATAGCCTGCCCTTACAAATCTCATTTCATGGGGGCTTTGTACCTTCCTTTGCTATTTCTGTGCTGTTAGAGCAGCTCTATTCCATAATAACCCACAACTTTAGTGAGTGTGTTATATGATGACAAGTGTTAACACTGGCTTTTTGCATTTATTTTGAAAAACAGAATAAAAGGCATTAAAAGCAGTAAAGAGGACACATAGGCTTGTCAAACTGCTGCTTCCAGAGCTGCTCCATCAGAAAAACGAAAAGCTGATTCACCTTTTTTTGGTCTCCTTACTATGTAGCAGGACTTGGGAACTTGAATGGCAGAAGAATTCTGGCAGGAGCTACAATGGTGAGCGTTTCGACCGCGTACACGTGACATCGTGTGAAAATCTCAGCTCTCTCAATATTGGAACAATCTTACAGATGTTAGGGCCAAGTATTTCCCAAGCATAATTCCAAAGAGTAAAGAGCAGTCAGGAACTTTGTTAAGAACTATTATCATCCTTAGGATTCCAGCTTTTCCCCCTGAGGATCACAGCTGGAGTTTGTAAGGGAGAAGAAAAGGGCAGGAACGTATTTTGTGAGTTTTTTAAAAAACCCTCCAGAACTCAGGCAACTGGTTTCTCTCCCAAATCTAGGACAAATGGCAAATATGTGATATACTTAAGTAGATTTGCATGATTTTTTGAAACATAATTATAATGTCTTACATTATCTAATGGAAAACTAGTGAAATAATCTAGTGTCTTGATCTAATGTGAATTTTGCATTTAAGAGGATATTAAAAAAAAATCAACAAGACCCAACACAATTTTAAATTTAAACCTTCACAGTCCTTCTGCACTCTTAACACGGTCATTTTCAAAACTTTTTCACTTCCAAACTTTTCTGGCTTTTTGTTTCTCTGTGGACTGTCTTCAAAGACAAGCATGAAATTTGGTTCTACATCACCACTTTCCTCCTCATCAGAAATGCTGAATATGAGAAAACTCTGACCCTTAACATCCATGAGAAATCATGGAGGAAAACTGAAATCCGTATGGTTCAGCCTCACAAGTTTAACCAGTGGACAGAATTTAATCCTTGGAGGAAGGCACAGGCTTTATATACTGGAAGCAGTGACTAAACTACAGGGGAGGAAATACCAAAGAGACAGTAAAGGAATGGTTATTAAGGCTACATTGGCTTTGTTATTCTTTCTGAAAGTACAATCACTTACAAATACTAAAGGTTCTTTTAATACCTTAAAGTGACATATGAAAATTCTCCCTTTAGAAGTCGAAACCGTACTTTGAATAAAAACATCATAAGATTTTTACAAAGCAGAGCTCCTCTACTTCAATAGCACTAGAATATCTGAAAAATTTCAATCGGGTTTCAGATCCCGCTATGCTACTACAACAGTCTTGGCAAGCTTTTTGTAATGACCTTGTAGTAAAGGTGGAATATGACAGGTTTTTATTTCTACATGTCTCAGGGGTGAAAGCTTATAACCATAAATAAATGCTCTTCCAAACTACTGATTTATGGAGTTTCCCTAGGCTCTATATTGGATTCACACTTTCAATATCCATACACTTCCACTTGTTCACAACTTTTGCCATAATATGTTGCAGAGTGTCATTTTTGCAGATGATACCCTGAGTTAGCTACTCCTCAAAAAAAAAAAACAAAAACCAAAAACACACACCAAAAAAAAAAAAAAAAACCAAAAACCCACACCAAAAAAAAAAAAAAACCAACAGCAAAGCTAATGCCTGACTGATGTCAGTAATTGAATAGCTGAGAACTTTGTGAAGATAATGCAAAGAAGACAAATAGTAGTGTTTGGGTCTCTTTTGTGTACATTTATTTCATCCTGCCCCTTACATGAACAGCTGCTGTGCTACTGACTTAATTCTATGATAATTTTCTGAATGAGAAATATAATTGGCTAATTACATGTGCTGAAGAGAGGACTCAAACCAGTAGGTTTAGACCCTGTAGGTCTTGCAATTGTGTTGACAAGTTTCTCCTGGTTTGTATGGTTTTCAGTCAAAACTCTGGTATGAATGAAACCTATTCTTTACCCGTATATTTACAAATGTACTTCTGTAGAATATACACAATAAACTTTATCATATGCTGTGAGAAAATCAAAGAGATGGCTGGGTAGAACACAACCAATGATGGAGGTCTGGTGAAGTTACAAAAAAAATTTGATTCTTAAGTAAAAGATAAATTGAGTAATTGCACAACTATCCAGGCAATACCAGTGTGTTGGTACAACACTCTTCATATGATCCCTCCTGACTTAAGCTTCAAATAAGGTGATACCAATTTCATTGACATAATGAGAACAAAGTAAATCAAGTGAATAAAGTCCAGAGTGATCTTTGCCTCCTGGATAAGATGCTTTTAGACAGTGCATCAACTGCTATGATGATTTATATTACAAACTGAGATGTAAGCCTTAAGTAGCATTGTTAAAGCTAAATTTAATCTTATGTTTCTGAAGGAGAATCAGTCTCCTCTTTTAAAAGTAAGGCAGAAGCAATATACTTCTGCATTTGTAGTAGAAATGACTGAAAGAAAAAAGTTTTTGCATGGTTTTCAAAAATAAAGAGAGTTTCTTTGGGATACAGATGCAATAAAAGTCAAGAAAAAGACACAACTCAAAAATCCCCTGGATATCCACCAGACTACAAAAAATAGTCCTGTTATTTTGAACTTGTGAGGAAAGTGAGACAGAGTTCAAGGCACTTACAGTACTTAAAACTGTAACACTAAAACAGAAAAAAAGTTTGGGTATCTCCCATTAAAAGGACATCCCCTAGAACCATCAGAAGTACAGCTTTTATGCCAGTTTTTGAGAGAGAATATAGCATTCCGTGGGTACTGCAGCAGTATACTTTGCTATGAGAAGCAGCGGCACTATGATATGAACGGTATTTCCCCTGAGGAAAAAAACTAAAAATGCAGCTTCATCCACAGCTAAAATGGGAGAAAGAAGCATGGCAGAAACAGCTACCAATCCAACAAGGGTCTATATAGATTGGATAGTATGAATCCTGCAATATTAAAGCAGTCACACCTTCCCCTCTGCAAGAAGTCTCTTCTTGGGGACATGGGAATGTTCTTGGAAATGTCACCATTTCTAATCTATGGGCCACGGGGGTCTTAGGAACAGGAAGGAATGTTGTACTTCTAAACAAGCAGATGATGAAAGATCTTTCTGGAGGGCTTGCTTTCCCCTCCTGCAATAGAAGTTAGCCTTTATATTTTTTTCTCTTTATAAGNAGCAACAAAAAGTGCCATCAAAAAACCGAAAAATCAACAAAACCTATAACCCAAATTATCAGAAACTGATTTATACTTTGAAGGGTTAAAACTACAGGAGGTTTGGGACGCCTCTGGCAATAACTTCTGAACAGCAGATGATCCTGAGCTATCAAAGAAGTGAAAATATGTGAGGAGCACAGAACTCCATTCCTCAACTAATTACATTTGAATGAAGACACTTGGTCCTCTCTTCCACTTGCTGGCTGAAAATTGACACATCACTAGCAGATCTGGTAGGACCATCAAGGCTGGAAACCATTGTTAAGTGCTGCCAGAAGATATCTGCAACAATATTGTCCCAAAATTGTCACAATAGCCCTTCTTAAGAGGTTAAGCAGTCTTCAAACCGGTGCTCTGCTAGAGGAAATGTTCATTTATAGAGATCAAGTTAAACAAATCGTATTTGGCACATTAAAAAATGGACCTTATAATACTCATGCACTGAAAAAAACACTGATGGTCTGAGATTTTAAGGTGGCATCTTCAGTTTCTGCTCCATCAAATAAGGCTCCAAAAATTACCATTTTCATGTTTCATTTTCCCCCACCCTTTCAAATAGTTCTGAACTAGAGTTCTTGGAAAATGTCCCAAGTACTCTTTCCATAAGCATCCTGTGGCATGATCTGCTCAGGAGTCCAAAGGAAGATTTGTCCTGTGCAAAATCCAGGTATTTACCCACTCTGGAGATCACAAAAAACTTCATGCAGCTTCTTCTAGGTAATCAAAAGTCTAAGAAAGAAAACCATGGTAAAATCAAGCAATCATAGTGCAAATCTATCCTGGAGCTGTGAAATCTTGAGATACTTCAATTTGACTGGAAGGCTGTGAGCAAACAGATTTAAGTGGGTTTTACTTACTGGGTAGCTCAGTCCAAATGACCTGCAGAGCAGATGACCTTTCAACCTAAATTGATTCTAAGTGCCTCAAAGCAAGGCTAAAGAAGAGAGTTCAACAGCTGCTTTACAGCACTTAATACAAGCAGTCTTTGACAAAGACTGAGAAAATACTTCAGGAAATAGCACTGAACGCAAGGTTTGAGAGCAAAGGCTCTGTTGTTCAGCTTACAGACAATCCCACAAGGAGGGGGAGGGAAGTGGAGACCAGCAGGAGTTTTCCCATGCTAACAATGCACAAACAAAAGACAAGTGATCCCACAGAATATCATTTAACAACGTGCTCTGGAACTCTCAGATCTTAGGGTAGCCATGAGGTCAACTGTGCCTTGCTGAAAATGGCAGCACGAATTCCAGACTTTCAGAAAGGAAAGCTGAAGATCCATACATAAGAGCAAAGACATGAAGGACTGCTGGATTTCACATTATAAGCACCAAAAGAGAAACACCTCCTGAGAACTCTCTCAGTTGTGAATTGATGTTTCCAGTGCCGTATTAGAGACCTGTTTGCCAGTTAAGTGTTAGACTTGAAAAGGAGGAACAGACCTTTCTTTACTGCTTAGACAGAGAAATGAGAAAAGCATCATCAACTTCATGTCCTCCACCACAGGAGATTATAAAATAGGTCCTATGCTTTAGGTAAAAGACAGAACTATTGCAGGACTGAATTCCTTGTGGATATTAGGTGCTTTCATTGCAGGGCTGTTCAGCTCCAAAGGAAAAACTGAGAACTTCTTGAAGGCACTGTGCAGCTGAGCAAGAGATCTCCAAGGATAAGGCAGATCAGAGTGTCAAACCTCTCTCAGTATACAGCGTTTCAGCTGTGCATTCGATATGCGTGTGCACATCTGAAATAAGGGTGTGCTAATGCTCACAGATGAGCGGGACCCCTGAGTAATTCTGACTCATCCTACAATTCCTGTGCCTCCAGGGCAGTTTCTGTTTGAATGGCAATATGTGGGAATATCAACTAATCACTGAATACTGATGAGATTGTGTTTATTTGTGCTGAAAAGTCGCTTCTGTGGATGTTGTTTTGGTTTGGGCTTTTTTTGTTAATTATCAAGGTCTCAAAGTCTTGACCGCTGTTACACAGCACCACAGCTGAATACATAACAGTACAGAAAGGAGTAAAGCAAATTTCAAAGCATGCATAGGCAAATAGATGAATTTGGCTTTGTTCACTCCCCTCATTCATGTCACCCCATGCATGCAAAGTTTCTGAGAAAAAAATCTTACAAAAAGCCATGCAAGGGTTTAAAAAAAATACAAACCTGAGCTGTATTTTAATTATTGGGTTAATTATTCTAATACATAAGCACTCTAAACTGGCTGTGTTTTCTTTGATTATTATTATTGTTCTACAACCTCAAGCTAAGCAATTGAACTTTGCAAACACTGAATCTTGACTTCCAAAATACATGTAACCAGCAGAGATTTTTGCCTTAAAATCTGGTGTTTAATTATCAGAAAACTCAAATTTATCTACCAGAAATAATAAAAAAATGATAGTAATATACATATTTTCATTATTTTCTATGCAAATATATGTTCATACATATAAATGCACATGCATCTGTATACATAAACATGTATGCATTGATTTATGTGTATGTGAAAGTCAAAATACACCCCTCAGGTTACATTCGCTACATCACCGCTTCGTTGAAATTCAGGAAATGGTTTACAGCACTGCTGACCTTACATGATTAGTTCTGAAAGGTTTACTTCTTTGTCACACTGATTTGTGGCAATCACCTTGCTGCTCTGAAGCCATAAATCTCTGCAGATATCATAGAATGCCTTTCTATATATTGGTATGCTATCAGGAACAGTGATGATCATTTATACTAGTGTGAAAAGACAGGAAATGCTTAGGAGACACTTAGGAGTTCATTGTTCTCTGTTCAGATATTTATGACTATGACTAGAGATAAAAAATATAAATTACATTTACATATTTATGAGCATTTTCATGCAATATCTTCATTTCGATTAAAATGCCATCAATATCCCTACATTACTATAATGCAAGTCAGAAATCTAACTACAAAGCACTTAGTTTTATCTTTTTCCTGAAAAGTTCCCAAATTAAAGCAATTAACAAAATACAGCATGAGCAGTGCTGATTGATAAACAGTGCAGTTAGGTGCAGTTACAAAATTGCAAAGAACTAATCTACCATACCACAGGGCCTAAAGATATTTTTCTTTGTTTGGAGATGCAGAAACAACCTTGGGAGAAAACGCGTGGGCTGCAGAACCATGCAATGCAAATTGTAGGGTGCAGGCAGAAACTCACCTCTAGCTCTGTTCTTTGTAGCAGCCACTGGAAGCAAGGCAAAGATTGCACAAGAAGAAGAGAACAAAGATAGATTAGACAGAAGTTTGAGCAAGCAAGAACACAGAGAAACTTCATCAGTATCGATTCAAAGCTAACATACGCCGTTTCTAAGATTATTTGACCTATTTATTAGAGACACTGCTGTGCTGTGAGAAAGTTCAGATCTATGATTCTGTCACAAAGCCTGCGTTGAGAAGTTGGAAAATACACCAGAACACACACTCGAAAAAGCATGGTGAGGACTGCAGAAAAATCATGGATCATTAGTCACAAGTAGGTGAGAACACATGCACACACATTAGTGAATTCTAAAACTTAAAGCACAATTTGCCTCGCCAAAAGCACATTCTGAAGAACCTAAATCTTATGTCATCCCATTGCTCCTGTTTCTTGAAATGTCATTTTTCTGTAAAGCTGATGCAAATAAACATCAGTTAATCTGCAGATACCCCAAGGATTTATAATCAGCTATACAATCACTATTTTTCTTCATTGAAGCCTACATCTTCAGATTGTTCTTGTACCCTAATGGAGCATGCAGACCAAAAGGAACAGATGATATTTTAGCCAACAGTGACCAATGTTCAAACTCAGAGAAACAGGGACAGACACTACAGCTTTCATTGAGTATCCTGAAACCACACAGTTTCGTGCTGGTAGTTCTTCATGCCCAACAGGGTAACAAAAACAAAGACTGTAGTTTAAAATGTTTCACTAACAACTCTATCATCAAAATAAACAGAACCGTTGTCTTCTGTTTTCTGAGGCTCAAGGATAACGTTGTTGAAATAAAATTCAGAACCCAAAGTTAGAATGGAATCACTCTGTTAACGGAATTAATTAAATTACTCAAAAAGAGGCTATCCATACCTCTCTAAATTCTCAAGCACACTCTGAGAAGACGCTCATTCAAGAGCATCTCCATGAAAAAAAATCCCAAAATATGTAATTCCTCTTCTGCTGGCCCTTCTTGTAGGGCAGAAGTATATTAACAATTCAAAGTCAGCTACGCTTGAGACCAAAATACATGAAAGAAAGAGAGAAAGACCAAACCCTTTGCTGGTGTCTTTGCATCTCTTGTTCATATCTGAAAGTTTTGTTTGCTTGATTTGTTTTTTTTTATTTTTCTGGTATCTAACCAGTCTGTCTTTACTAAAACAAGCAAGGAGTGCATAGCAGTGAAGACCAAGTTGCCATATATGAAGAAATTGTTGAAAACTTGAAACTTTTAACGTCATGAATGCATTGAAATATCAGTTCCCAAGCTGCCTTTTTTTTTTTTTTTTAATTTTTTTCACTGGTCCCTCCTTTACTTCCAAGTTCACCATTGTGACTTGCCAACATTCTCCTTGCAGTGAAAACAACACAAAAAGTTCTGCTTTGGGGAGGTACAACGAGTGCAGATGCTTCTGCAGAGCTCTTTCCACAGGGCTGTTTAACAAGACGTATTCACCTGCAAACTGCCCGTAAATCTTACACGCGCTAAAAATTGCTTGTGTAGTAAACAAAATTAATGATGCCATTCTAATTTTATAAGAAGTGAACAGTTTCTCCGTCATGCAAATCTACGTTGATAATGAATGCACTGAGTTCATCAACCTGTGCATTTTATTACCCTTCCCCATTTTTTTCAGTCCCGAGAATTACATCTACATGAATGTATTATCACTTCTAGCCAGAATAATCACATAAACTTAACAAAGGTCTGGAGAAAACACTATCTCCCTGTCCCTACCAGAAATTTAAAAGCAACAGGAGACTTTGTACTTAATTAAACAGAATAAAAAACATATGTTTGTGTATATATAAAAATACATACATTAAAAATCTATATGTACGTGAACTCTTCAGAATATATATACACACAGTTATATCCATATGTTAAGTGATATAATTTATATGTATGGGCACATATATGCATGTATATTAAAAGAACCCACACATTCCATGATGATACAGCTTTATTCTGAAGCATGTGCACTAGACAGAGTATTATTACCTATCAGCAAATAAAGAAAAGTATTAAATGAGATTGTACATTATAATTGGAAGTAGGACAGGTTACTAGGCTTGTTAGGCCAATTATAACTCTCTGCAAATCCACTAATAGAGGACTAGATGACAGTAACCTTCTTAAAAATGTCATGTCCAATACTTGTAAATTTTCCCATTGACAGCATGGTCCAATTACAAGTCAATTCATAAAGTTCAAACTGCACAACAGCCAAATTAGCTGAAAATGGTCTTTCAAAATATAATTCTGCCTACAGAAGGCAACTAGCTGCAGCTGCTTTTCCATCTTTCTGATACTCAGCATGAAGGAAAATTCCCTTTCATTGCTCTCATTGAGGTAAGTTTTTCTTTTTGTCAAAGCTGAAAGAATTTTCCTCTCTTCCCTCTTTACTCTCCTTGTCACTCTGTAAAAAGAAGACAATTTTCAACCTATATCCATTATGTTTGAAACATTTTACCCACCTCTTATTACACGAAATTCCACAGACAACAAGCATAGACAAACGTTTTGAATGAGCCTCATCAAGACTGACACTTAGCAGAGGGAAGCTGAGATTTTGGTTGGAGCATCAGATATGGCAAAACTCAGTTTTTTATGCCCCATGTCAGTGACAAAGGACTGCAGGTTTCAACAAACAACATTACCATCAAAGAATCTCCTTTTGCTTTAAATCTTCACCAAGTCAATTGATTTATCCACATTTCACATAACACATTCCCTTTCTTACCATCTAGACTCCCTTGCTTGCTGACAAAAGAGAGAAACTCTTCAAGGCAGTGAGTCTACCCCACCTCAAAGTAGTATATGTATATATTACTATATCAAGACACTGATTTGAGACTTCTGTAATATAAATAAAATGGTTTAGGATGGGCCAGTAAAAACTTTTGGGCACAACATAACCTAAGTTCCTCTTTATGCCTGGCATACTTTCTGTCTAAATTAAGAAGCCCATCAATAAACAGATAAAAATAAATGACTTCTGATATTTTCCTATGTTCAGGGATATCTGTAAAAAAAAAAAACATTTATAAGGGCACTTTTCTTTAGCAACTCTGTCTTGTCTTAGGAAAATTATTCTGGACAGGAAGGCATACTACAGAAAAGTGTGAACAGTCACCTTTTTGGGACTTAACAAAAATTTTTAAAGACCAGAGAAGAAAGAAAGACAAAGTAGGTGTGCTGGCTTTGCATTGGAGCCATTCATGGAAGTGGCTTTCTAAGAGAAAGTCACTAGCTAGCAGTTTCCTCTGTGTCTGACAAAAAAACCAATCAGTAATTAGTTTTGAGAACTGACAATCTGTTAAACGACTGAGAAAGCTGGACACGCCTCTATGAATACACACGTTAAAGATGAAAAATCCTGGGAAGGCCTCTTTTCCTTCTGGCCTGAGAACAGGTGAGAAGGCTGGCCTGGCCCCTGTCTTGGCCAGGTCAGGTAACCACCTGCAGGCCCTGGGTGAGACTTTAACTTTTTCAGTGCACAGGTAAGACTTGCAGACCTTCAATCCTCCCTCAGGTGAGAGAAAAGGACAGAGTGAGAACACGTAGAGGAATGACATGAAGATGCCAAGGTTAGTGAACAAAGTCGAGTCCCAGCTAGGAGGGATGAGGAGATGCCTTGATTCTGGGAGCTGAAATCCTCTAGAAAAGCTATAGAGAAGAACATAATTGATATGTGAGGCTCTTTTTCCTGCTAACTCGTTGGAAGTATAGGTGATGATGTGTTCAAATTGTAGATATGAGCAAAGGCTTCCATGCTAAAGTAAGCAAATGTTGAAGTAGCTGTGATCCCATAAGAAATTTGAACAGAGAGAGAGAGAAGAGTGATGAAGACCCTCTTGCCCCCAGGGAAAGAAGATGATCTCTCTTGTCAGAGATTAGGACGATCACAGAGATAGATAAAGAGAACCTTTTCTTTTGAACACCTGATCTTTAAAATAGCACCCCATAACTTGACCTCGCCGATAAACACAGCTGTGAGAAAACTGTAAAATATGAGAGATACTCCACGATTGCAAATACTCCAGCGACTGTTATTTGTGGAAATTGAAACCATGAGAGAACTGCTTTCTTGTGGGGAAGTCTCGATAAATTGACAAGAGGGACTCCTCTCCCTAAGCAAACAGAAATAAAACTATTCTAGAAATGATAAACTGACCAAATCGTTTCTGTACATCGTTAGTGGGAAAGAAAAGGTTGTAGGGGAGAAAATAACTGTTATTATTCTTTCTTTTAGGCACTGTTAATAAACTTTTCTTTATACCCTTTTAAAATTTTGAGCTTGCTTTGCCTTCCTCTTAATCCTATCTCAGAGCATGAAATTAGTAAATATATTCTAGTGGGTGCACTGGCATTTAGCCAGCACTGAACCCACCACATTAACTGATGCATTGGCCAGGAAATCTCAAATTAGCGAACCAAAACTACCACAGTAGGAGGAAAGATATTTTTCAGAAGTCAGGTTGAAAGGCATGACAGAGCTACTAGATTTCTAGGCAAGGCTGAGAAATAAATGTCTTCTATGTTCTCTAGCAAGGTTAAACAGTTTTGTGTTTTTTGAAGGCTCTTGTGGTCACAGCACATGTAAAACAAAAGGGTTGGCCACCAGGGAAAGGTCTGTGAGTGAGGGCATCACAGAGCAGCAAGAACCCAAGGTCAGTGATCTCAGGGGAGTCCCACCATGAGAGACCGAGAAAGGGAAGGGAAACTGCCAGGTGCAGCTAAATTTCACAGAACTAATGTTTTTAGGGCATTTTTAAATCAGAAAAGTAATCCTGCCACAGCCGTACTGTTGAAACGATCTTTTAAAAAATCATTGCCTGAATGTAAAAACCTAGATTCAAATTTCAAAAACCCTAATATACCCTTGCTCTCAAATATCAATAATATATTGTGCTTTATTTTCTGTGATACATCTTTCTGACTTCTTGCTTTTTGTATGCCAACAATTGTTAAATTACATTCTTTGATAAATGGTGGCTACAAGTTGTTCAATATTTTCTCCACACTCAGCCGTCGCTACACTGTTCAATTTTGTAGACACTTTTAGACAGATTTGATATAGCTTTTATTTTATTTTTCTCTTATATGTGATTTATTATTCGATTTGGAGTTTTGTCTTTTGTCTTTGGAGAAAACCACATCCGTCCAATTACTTCAATAGCTCAATAAAATAAAAAAAAAAAGGGAAAAAGTATTTCTCCCAGATATCCAGCTAACCTAACCTTTTATTTCAAAAAATAAGGGGAAAGAAAAAGAAAAGTGAAAGGTGTGAGGCCAGTCTTGTTCTCATTTCACCTACTGGATGCATTAAGATTGCAGATAGAGGAACAAATAGTAAAATATTTAAATTTTATAACAAATAAATACTCTATTCAAGAAAAAAAAAACAACAAAATCAAAGTCACATTCATGAAGTACACTGCATTGATTTTCTTTCAAATATGGTAACTTACTGTTCCAGCAATTCTGGAGGTCCTCTCATCTTCAATAAAAAACTAACACATCACCAGTCATATGGATGAATTTATTCATCTGTATTTTTACTCCAATCTTAAAATCTTTTAAGATCATGGACTATGAACAATGATCAGTGAAGCAGCATAAATAAACAGCCCTCACCCCACAAAGTAGGAGGAAACAAACAACAACAACCACACAGCCCTGCTCCCCAACACATCCAACATATAATTCAGATTTCCATTTTTTTTTGTTTTAAAAACTACTTATTTCTACACTGCCTACATTTAGAATTTTCTTTTTAATTTTAGCATGACGATGATGACAACAACTGCATTTTTTCCCTTTGGATAAATGGACGGATTATCACTGATCATTTAGGTCACCTAAATGCCAGCTCTGAATCTCTGACTGGAAAAGCTCCTCTGTGTGACAGAAGGCCTTAGCAGGATCATTTCCTCCAGAAAATAATGCAAATTATTTGGCTCTCACAGACTAGAGACCCATTCAAATAAAGATACCCACATGTGCTGCAATGCAGTATCCTTCCCACCCTCCGTTTCAAAACCAGCATTTTCCAAAAGCCACTGAAGGAGAAACAAACCACCACCATCACCTGAAATTCATGGTGGGAATTTGAGTCTCCTGAACTCAGGAAGACATTGCTGCTTAGACTTGAAGAGTGTCCAACAGATGACACCAAAACATGGGATCTAAATTTCTTTGGTTCTGATTTTCTGATCTTTCCCTTGATTCCCTTTATTGCTATGCCTTTGCATTTTATAGTAAATATCATTTTTATACATAAGTTCTACACACTCTTCTCATGGAGATCTATAAAATATCAGATACTGGCATTTGCAGATATAATCAGAATACATGTATTCCTAGATAAGCCTTCCTCTCTTTATGCATATAACCACTAAAAATCTGTGCAGTCATGCATATGTAACTAAATGGAATTCAAACACGTGACCTTCTTTTATTCTATTTATTCTGTGTTCCATCTCTGCATCATTGTATCTACAACGAAAGTTCCCAAAATGACATCAGGTAATTTCCCTCAGAAACATAAAATAGTCTTGAAGATACAACTGAAAAAGGGACAAAAAGGCAAACTGGAAGGATTGTGAGGATGTCAGCCACTATATCCTGTGGGTTTGAAGCAGCATGAGTTATCTTTGGACCCCTCCTAACAGATTTCCTAATATATTGTTAAAACTTTTGGTGATGGTGACTCGAAAAGCTCTCCAGATCACCTCTTTCAGTGCACAGCTGTCCCTCTCAATAGTAAATTGTTTCATTGATCTATAACTTAACCATTATATGTAGGAGACTGGTGAAATTCCTTCACCCTTCTCATACCTTCCAGGAGTTCAAATTACAGAATGCATACTTCTTTAATGTAACTCTTTGCAAACCTGAACATTTATTATTCCTCTTGTATGCTTAAAAATAATCTAAACTTTCTCAAGATAAGTTTTCCAACTTGCACTTTACTGCCTTCCTCAGTTGTAAAACTGTGACTAGATTATCACATGCAACATTTATTATGCAATACTAATCACAAAATATTGAAAACCACTCAGCTCCATTTTCTTTCTAAAAAGTAGGATATAAATATAGTAATTTTGTTCTCAATACTCATTATGACTGGCATGATGGAGATCAGCAGAAGCATCTTATAACCTAAATATCACTAGAGTTCAGGATTCCAGCTGTAGCTGATTCACATTAGCAGCTGGAAACACATAACACAGTATATTACAGGATAGTGAAAATAGAAGATGAGTATAATCATGCCCTAAAGGGTCCTCTTAAAAATACTGAGATAAGACTCTTTGCCCATCCCAAAATACCAACTTTATGCATGTTGGAATACAGCTGGACACGTAACTTCTACAAGCAATGCAAGTTGCAACTAAGCAATTTTATCATAAGCTGAGTTTACATAAAACAGCAGAGAAATTTCACTTGCAAATCAATAATTTAGCTCATGAAGAAAATTAACTATAATTTTTCTATTTCATTTCACCAAGGTAACAATGTTTTAAGAAGTATGTATAAAGACAACTCTGGAGTAGTAGAATTAAGCACTGTGGTAGGCTGTAAGCAGGGTTGTGTCAGGCAGAGACACAGGTCCTCAGTTCTGCTCTCAGATCTCTTTCACAGTTATTTCAAAACATAAAACAAATATTTGAAAAGCTTTGATATTCATTCATCCATCCCCTCAAAAAAGCTATCAAAATTGTTAGTCATACCGAATGTGCATACAGACAAACACAACCCATTTCTGTGTTTTTGTCAGGTTTCCAGAATAAAGAGAAAGGAAAAAATCCTCCTTGGAAACACTTAGCAAAGTATTTAATTGTCTGTCATCAGGTAACTGTGACTGGGTACAACAGCTGTAAGAGGTGAGATTTTGTTTTTTTTCATATCTGCAGATCAATATCCACAAAACACCTCAAACAATGCCTTGTCCATTCTACCCAATCCAAGAGCAACCTGTGACATTCATGTCTCACGCAGGTTTGGTTTTTGATGAAGTATATGCTAGCCTACATGATTACAAATAGAAATTTCCTGGGTCTACTATGCTCATATACATTGCTTTCTGGTCACAGTCCACAGGTCTGATAACCCACAAAAGTTTAAGGGCTGTTGTATTTGGAAATAAGCTCCTATGCAATCGGCATGAGGTAAAAAACGAAAAAGAAAAAAACAAAAAACAAATAAAACAAAACAAAACAAACAAAAACCCAAAACAAACAAAAAACCCAAACCAAAACAAATAAACTTCTGTATCATCCAGAGCAATGAGCAATGCAGTCAGACAAATAGTTGGGGTTCTCCTTCTATTGCCTCTGCTTACAACTGAGTCATCTACTGGAAGCTCTAAGGTTGTTATCAAAAGGCAGCTGGTAAGTTTTGCATGGTTACTTTCCCTATTTATTTATTTAATTTAAATTTTAGCTTGTGGTATCTCCATATAAGAAGTGTTACAACACAACCATACACATAATCTATATGAAATGCTTTCTTGATAAGGTTAATCTGTGTATTAAAGACCACCGGGGCAATGCTTGAAGTACGTGGAAACAAGCACATATCTTAAAGGGCAGACAATTAAAACCTTAAACAGAAAAATAAGATTGCTTTTGGTTTTCCCCAAATATTATCCATTTAGACTTTTCCAGATATTAAGAGACAAACTTAGATAACCGACAAGATTGATGAAAAAAATACCATAATAAACTCAGTGCAGAGCTCAAACAATTGGATTTTCTTAGGTTCAAATGGACATCTATGATCTAAATTTAAGTACTTCTATAACTGAATAATTGGAATTTCAGAGACATTACCAAACCAAATATTGTATTTTTTAGGACTCCTAAAAAAAAATAAAATTAAAAAAAAAAAACAACCCAACAAAAAACCCCAAACAAACACACACACACAAAAAATAAACTCTTATCCAAAAATAGTAAGGATTTGCATTTACAAACCACAATCAAATGATTCTATTTCGAACATACACTTTGTCATTTAACCTCATAAACATGCTAGGAAAAGTCATTGCATTCTATATGATTTGTTTATAGTACATATCCCAGTTGGATAATGAGGAACATAAGGTGAATCTTTCAACTCTATCATAATGCTATTACTGAAGTAACATTAAAAAAAAAAGAAAGAAAGAAAGAAAAAAAAACTCTTGCATTTTTAAATATGATTTACTATTGCTTTTTTTCTATTTTTTCCTAACAGTTCAAGAAACACAGGTAAACTGCAAAAAAAAAAAAAAAAGACATTAAGACTGTATGTCATACCCAAAGTTCAAATACTGAACTGCAATTTATCATCTGCTACTCATAATCATGCAAAAAATAAGGATAACTACTGTCTTTTTCTTTATACGTGGCTTTACAACAAAAGACTCCAATAATGGAAACAGAAGAGCCATAACACCACACTTTTGTCAGCCAATTTCAAATTTGATGCCTTCTTGGCAAGACTTACTAAGCAGGACTTTTATAGATTGGATCAGACACATAAATAAGGAATTATTTTTATAGGAATTCACAGTCCAGAGATAAATTTCATCCTTACTATTGATCTTTTTGACCTGACACCATTTTACATTGCATATCTGAAATTCACTGGACTTAGTAATCAACTACTCATAATAAAAAACAAAACCCAAAACCATCACTATTTCATTTCCTGTATATAGTTCTAATTTTATCCTAAAGTTTTAAATATATATGTATATGTGTGCTGAATATACAAAATAGTAGAGTTAGTCAGCTATTCTACAATTTTCTCAGTTATGATAAATAGAACTGAAAATTCACAAATCGAAGAAATTCACAATTCCAGACTTCAGATATAATGCCTACCCCACACTTTTTTTTTGTATATAGAAGTACAACCCAATAATTACAATGACATGGAGAAATGAATACCAGAATCTACAAGCATATACCTGTGTATTCAGAATATGAAAACTCATAAAATAGCCATTATGTTTTTCAGACAGAAAAAAACCCCAAATCAGTATCAATTCATAGTTGCAAACATTGTTTAGAAAGCTTAGAAATGAAAGTTTTAAAAAAAGCTATAATTGTTCCAAATATTATACTTTTAATATTGACAAGAGCCCCATTTTGATTTGCTCTGAGCATTAACCACATTTCTATTCCTTCTTGCATTATGCTGCCACTGTACTGAAATTGTAGGCAAGAATCATTTAAGAACTGATCTATTCTTACAGCAGATGCACACATTGGCCATAGCTCAAAATCTGAGCAGATACATTTTGTGAACATCTCAGTTTTGCCAGAGAGTCATCAAAATAAGGACTTATTAGAGAAGACCTTTAGCAGGGTGTGTATTCACAGTGAAAGTGCAGTCAGCACAAGCAGCTGGCAAACTGACACATCAACAGTGGCCCATGGACCACTGTAGATGCAGCACCAAACAAGAGCTTCTGAGTGACTGCTAGAAATAAATGAAGGGAGAAAAACAACATTCTGCAAGTTCCGCTGCTTTGGTGGAATGAAAAAGTATCTGAAAAAGGATTTTGGTTTGTATGTAGCACAGGATTTTTAAAAACTGAGTCTAAGACAGGTGGAGAGTAAATATACTAAGCTAAGGTGAAAATTATAGATGACCAAAAAAAAAAACCAAAACAAACCAGTTCTTCAAAGCCAACATGAAAAACTGAAATACAGGGGGATAAAGAAGAAATATGTACAGTCAATTGAAAATGTAAAATGATAATGTGGAAAGATGATAAGATGAAATACTTTTGAGAAACTTTTGAATAATATCACAAAAAATATCATTTTAGGAAATTAAAGACTAGGTATAGTCAGAGTGAATATTTACAGGAAATTATGCATTCCCTTAATTAAGACTTAGGAACTAAACTATTCTTACTACTCCTACAATGACAAATGTGTTATGGTAAAGAAATGATTTGTGAAATCTGTGCATTTTTCAATTGTAAAGCAGTTGCATTTGAGTCTTCACAGCACTTTGACCCCCAATGTAAATTTTATAGCGCACTGAAAGGACAAATGCCAGGCAAATCATTTCTCAAGGTATTCCTCACTAATGCAGTCTAAAATCGTACTGAAAAACAAACAAACAAAGCCCAAGAACAGACACACACACACACCCCTTATCCCTCACTCCCCCACACTCCAAACTAGTCTGTAAGGCAAATAAACAAGACACTGTTGGGTATTTCTAACTCGTTCCTTGACATCTCTGCCAATGTGCATCTTCTAGACAACATTGTTACACAATTAGGCTGAGCTAAACAAGCAGACAGACTCCCTTCATAGCAGAGTAGTTTTATATACAGTGTCTAGCTTCGATCATCACTGGAAAGGGAGGAAATATTTTGGAATGCCACCTGTTTGTAGCACAGACATTGCACAATAAAAGATACTGAGTGAAAGAACACAAAAAAGGAGGGTGGTGTTGCTATTTTTGACTGGCTGACAGGACACAGCCCAAAGACATTTGTAGTTCAGTGAATGAGTACAGAAAAATCTCTGGCTGCTAACAAGTGCCCTGCAAGAGTCAACCAGGTCCTTAACAACTAAGTGCAAAGTTCAGAAAATATTATAGACTTGCTTTGCACACCTGTTGGAGGCCACCAAAGCAGACATGAACAACAGAAGATCCCCACTGTTATCCCAGGAAACTAAAGAAGCCTTTTAGGGCCATTGCTGATCATTTCAGCCACACAACTCTCCCCCACTCAGCACAATCATTGCAGTTTAGAAGAAGTTTGCACACGCAGTCGGTCACAGCGTAAATAGAAACTGGCAACACAACTATGACAACTCCTCCTTAAAAACCTCATACGCCTTCTCTTCAAAGAGATTTATGAATAATGGGAACTAAATAATTCATGGCACTGCAGATGCCAGTCCAAATAGCCTCTTCCTTTTTAAGGTTTCAGTTTGTAGATGTGTGATCAAAAGCCTTCATCAGTCATGATAGTGGCATTTGTACTCAGTCCAAACAAACCGTATTTGCATCTGAATGTTTTCCATTGAAATGAGAGACGTAATATGCAAGCCAAGTTACAACTAAGAGGCGTTTTATGCTATTTAAATTCAGTCAAATTAAAGGCTGAATGCAACCTAAAAGGTCTACTCTCAGAACAGTAATTTGACACATCATAAATAAGACACATGGTTTTGTTGAGCGGGCCTTAGCACTTGTCTGAAAATTTTACACAGCAGCCTAATAGTGCTGCCTCTTGAGGGATAATAGAGGAAAATACTATATAAAAAGGAAGGAAGTAAACAGAAAACCCACTGGCAAGTAGTGCAAAGGTTTAACCTACTCATACACAGCTACTTGAAATCACAGAACCATTTAGGTTGGAAAAGACCTCTGAGATCACTGAGCCCAACCTTTAAAATCAAACAAGTAAAAGCAGTTGCTCTGAGAGGGCAACACTAACCTGAAAGTCCTTGCCACTACATTTTTAAGCAAATAGACCTTGGACACCAAATTTTAACCCCGTTTCATTAATCCTATTGATTAGTAAAGTGAGGATCACTGTTTGCCAGGTCCATTGCTCGGGTTTGCTACCACACTGAAAGCTACAACAAGAATCCCTCAAAAGAATAAAAAAAGGGAAAAAAAACAACAGTCCACAAAAATCTCAATTAGCAAATGGAGAAGATTTTTACGTCAGCAAGGGAAAAAGCTGTAGGATCAGATTAAAATTCTTGCTCTTGCCAAGGGGAAATATATACAACTCTCACAAATTGAGGTCAATACTAATTTTAAAAAGACTGTTAAGAGCCTAGAATGTCCTGAAATGAACCTTAGTGGGGATAAACAAGATAATTCTTTTAAATTGTCACGGGGGTTTACTGTAAATCCTGTACATTTTTCCTTGTTTCTTTTTCCTAAATTTTTGTGAGAGAGTCTTCCTATTGTATTTAGCAATGACATGTTTTAATGAAAGAAAGAAGCAAAATACAATGTATGACCTCTATATTGAAACTTGTCACAGGTCAATATTTTTATTTTAAGTCCATCCTGTTTGGAGGTTTTTTTTCTGTTTGGTTAGCTTTACTGTTTTTTTTTTTTTTTTTAAAGGAAAAAGATATCATTTTTATTTGCACATATGAGAAGCACAAGAATCAGTTATCCAAAATATATTATACTGAGGTCTTAATTTTCAAGTCCTTAAATTTACTTTAGTAAGTGGGATATGCACCATACATGAGACACACTACAAGAGGCCAATGATGCTCATATTAATTAATACACAATCTATTTAAATATTTAAGTAATGCATGATTTTAAGGTAACACTAATTTTGAAAGGAAGAGTTTATGTGAACGAAAGGTAATAGAAAGAAGAGGAATGTACTCCAGGAATGAGACTTTTCCACAGGTCCTCTACAGACTTCTCAGGAAAACAACAGGGAATGTCTTGTGGCAGACTAGCACAACACAGCACCAACTCTGTGAATGCTAATGAGTAAAGCCAAGGAAAAATGCTGGAGCATCAGATATTGGAAGATGACACTGATGGGGGCAGATGTAGAAAAATGATTATCAACTTCAGACCCCCTAGAGCAGCATGAATGGAATCACATCCTTGTGTTCTGGGAAATAAAACAGGCAACTTGGATAGAAATAAAGACAGCCTTTAATTATCTAAAAGTAAATTGGGAGCAGCCCATGATAATTCAGAAGTGGCATTATTATAGAACACAATGCAGAGTTAATTCAGAAATCAGTTTGTTCAAAAGCATCAACAGCTGGGTTTAATAATAGACACAATGAAGAAAAGCTCAAGACAGATGATTATCGAGCAATTTCAATCACATTATTAGATTTAAAACTACACAGTGGCAAAGAACCTGTAAGTTAGAATGATTTAAATAAAGGAAAACAATACTTTGGATTGATGAGCTCCAAGAGTGTCAAGAAATGAACTTTTAAAACATTATTTTGTCCAGTTGTGTTTCAGAGTAGTTTTGTTATGCTTTTACAATGTCAAAAGCTAACTTTCCCATTCCTTTATCACTTTTAAAATAAAACAAATGTTGTCTTGTTACAAAGCCAATATATCATTTGAATGAAAAAATGCTTTAGCAGCTGAAAAGGTGCTACCTTCTGCTATTTCTATTCAAATTCATTATGATTTCCTTCAGCAAATTCTCTTATTGTTTTTACAATTTTATAATTTAAGCGTATGATCATAATTGGGAAAGCATGGAAAGAGCACAACCAGATTATCAAATGATTATACCCAATACCACTGGCAAAGCAAAAATAATGGCTGACTGCAAGTTTAGTCAGAATGACTGAAAAATTTATTAAGTGTTGTAAACTGAATTTTGTGAAACACATGATCAAATTTTCAATTTTCAATCAATATAAAACAGGCAAAGCAAATACTATAGTGCCATAACTTGTTCTGCATACACCAGAAAGTAACAGTTTAAAGATTTTTTTTACCTGTTTTGTTTACTTTTTAAGGGAGAAGAATAAGACTGTGCTGTTCAGGCAAACCCCAGCCTTACATCTTTCTAGTTAACCAGGAATCTTCACAGCTAAAAATATACTTTTAGAAATATTCTTTTGTCCATTCAGTTTAGTTTTAGATGATCACCTTAGTACAACTGGTAAGTGATGTTCTGAAAACAGACAAATAATAATAAGGTGAATATCAAACACTGGTGTTCTAAATATGTGCATCAGGTGTGCCTAAGAACAGACTGACAAAAGCTAAATACCTAAACCATGTTTGGTGACATTGTTCTCAAGTCAGGGAATGGATCAAGACAGACGCAACTGGAAACCCTGCCTGTTAACAGATGAAAGATAAATATTTCTAGTTTCTCTCCTCATATCACTGTGAAAACCATATAAATACTTGGTTAAACTGTCAGGTGGCACAACAATAGTAAAATGGATTCTCATGTATTTTAGTACTGATTGCCAGTAAGGAAAAAAGTAGCTCTAGGATAAAAAGAATAACATGGAAAAGATGATGCTTCAAAGTACAATTTCTGAAACCTACACAAACATGAGCTGAAGACTATTTTATTCCACCTTCCTTCTCTGCTTTAACCCACAATTGAAGTACACATACAAAAAAGAGAGATTACCATGGTATTTTCTTTGCTTATCCAATATTTTGACAAGTCTCAGTTCATAATACTTTGAAAAGAAAAACAAAAGAGCTTCTACAGTCAGCACATTGTCTACCAAGCAACATTGAGAACCAAGTACTCTAAGCTGAATATTATTTAAAACTGCAATTTCAAATTAGATTCCCTTCAAAGAAACAAAAAGTATGCTGACAAAAAAGTGTCACTCAAGGTAAAATGCTGGTATCAGTTATGTGAGAAGCTGTCAACCAGGAACTAACAAAAGTATAAATATTTGGGCTCTAAAACAACTTATAGCAAACACACAAGTGATAAATCCATATCAGACTCAAGTTTGTTTTTTTTTATTCTGCATTTCTAATACTGTAACTAGGAACAGAAATGTCATTTGCAGAGAGGCAACATTGCATGACCTTCCATATTTCATCACACGACAAACAATTCCAGAGATATTTTCACTACCAAGTATTCCTCTGCATAAGCTGAAATATGTAACATATAGATGAAGTACATATCAATGACAGTTGATCAGAAAATTTGTTATAAGCCATAAAAAAATCCCTCTACAATGAATCATGTGAATATATACATTTATTTGTTGAAAACTAACATTTTTAGTTAACACAGGTTTTCCTTCTACAATTCTAACATTTTCTTTCCTTTAATGATCTAAGTTTTCTATTCCTTTTTGTTTTGTCTTCCAAGCAAAAGAAAACAACCAGTCTTTCAATTGATTTTATACAGTTTTCAATCAGAACTGTAATTTGCCATTCAAAGAGAAAGTGTAAGAAGGAAAAAATTTGGCCTGTGAACAAATGAACAGTATTTTAACAAAAAGTATTCATGTAAGAAGCAAATTCAGGCTAAAAAAGTCTACTACCCACTGAATATGACAGGGATATTTCTATTGACTTTAGTAAGCTATGAATCAAGCAATAATTATACCATTAGATTACTGAAAGAAAAATAACAGTGATTTAGAAAAAATAAATGGAAAAAAGGAAATAGCCCTAGAATAACCCATATAATCTGATATCAACCTTGGCTAGGTAAAATTGCATTTTTCAGCATCCTGTAATGCTGCAATTATGAGTAGTCACATGCACATATTATTATATACTTAGCAGCCAAGATGGATTATTATTGTACATTATAGACTACTGATAAAATAAATTAACCGAGAAATGTTATCAGAAAGAATATTCACGACAAATAAACCCAATTTCTTCAAAGACTTGCTACCCAGACAAAGTGATGACTCACACAACCAGATCCAGGAATCAACACACAACCAACACTGTCACAGCAAACAGCCACCTCACAATGCTGATGGAAGAAAAACACAGCAAAATGGAATCTCTAAGAAACAGAGCAAGCAGCCATGAGATTGACAGCAGCCATGAGATTGTCTGTCTCTTGACAGGTAGCACATGGGGTTGAGCTGCTGCTCACATCACTTATGCTGGAAACCAGTTCAGCTAAAAGGGAACTTCCAGGAAGGTGATCACTGGCTGTCAATGCCACGATTTTACTCCCCAAAGTGCCACACGACATTTCATACTTTCACCCTAAAACCCAGGAATGCATCTACTGAGAAGTACCACGCAGTTTTATCAGGGAATTAAGTTTCTAAAAGCTGTGTAGTTCGGTCAAGCTTAGAAAACTCTTTGTTATGCTAGATTTTGGGAAGGGTTAAAGCACCTGCTTTAGAGAAACACAGGGTCTTTCATACATATTTAATTACATATAAGAAAGACAGATGAAGGTCTTCTTCAAGCTTAGTGCCACGCTGAGTGCACAGTCACCAAAATTCCATGAAAATCTATATTAACAATAATCCCAGGTAATTTAAAAACACGAAGCTCAAAGCACTGGAGAAGACATTAGAGACATAAAAGTGTAATAGTAATAAGGAACACCAAATACCAGAAGATAATCATCTTGACATCATACATTTTTTTAACATTAAGCCTTTTTACATTGGGACCATTTTGAATTAAGTGACCATAAATCTGAGTGAATGTTCCTTTCCTCTGCCCAACGCCCAAGCACTTGTGACTCTCCCTCCCCTCTTATACCAGTATATTTCAAACTACGTGGAGAATTTAATGAAGAAACTAACGTAGCTGAAACTCACTTCTGTTGTGGCTCCAGTTCTCTTTTTGAATTCAATCAGCATCTAAATTCCTTTATTGTACTTAACTATAACTGTGATGTACTTCACTCCCACAGAAACACATACTAACCTCTCCTCAGATCTTTAATCTGAAAATATTCTATAAAATGCTTTACAGTTAATATCAGGAACACTGAATAGCTCTCAGATATAATCTACGCCTTGTCTCATAAATAGAAATTGATGCTAACATGAGGAAAAACAAACTAAAATAGCACACAACTGGAAACTTTCAGCATCCGCAAACAGGAGATATTTAAGATGATGTTAATTAACTCCGTGAATTTGCTGAATTTGATTGAAGGTTAACTTGCAAGTTTTAGCTTTAGAAGAACACACTTTTGACAGATCATAAATACGGTATCAGTAATACAGCAACTTAAGACAGATCACAAGCTTACTATCATTTATAGACTTTTTGCATATTTGACTGAACTGGACCAAAAAGAAGATGGTGGGGGAGGGGGGTATGAGAGGATGAAGCCTACTTAATGCATGTAATTGGCCAATTAATTTATCAACTGTGAAAAAAGTATAAAAAAATAATGAAGGGCATAGTTAAACTATCCAATTTCTTTTGAACTTTATTCCCTGAGTGTGAAAAATCTGCTACTATGAAATCGTGTTAAACTTTCTACTGCAAAAAGGAGCCAATTTCCAAGGCAGTGTTTAATTAATTTATGGAGTTACTGCTGTGAAAGTTCATTGAGACAAATACTAAAGCTGTTTTTTAAGAGGGTTGGATAATTTTCTGATGATAAACAACAGTGGCAGCTTTGTAAGCAAAGACAATGATTGTAACAGTAATTAAATCTCACGCTTCAGGGTACAAGATAGAATCCCTTTGCCCAAAGTCCAGCATGAACTACTACTAATAGCATTTTCTTCAACTCATAAATGTTAACTCTTAGGTCAGCTGTGTTATTTGGTCACCTTTTAATCTGTTAGCCACTGCCAAGAGAAATCCATGGCTTAGCTCAATGTGGAAGTGGCTGTGTTTCCATTAAAAAAAAAAAAAAAAAATTGGGCACTGGCAGTGTAACATGTATGCATTATTTCCTGCTGTAATATTTCTACATCTTCCTCTGTGCTAAAACACTTAAATAAACTAAAACTTTAGAAAATGTGAAGAAGAGCCATTTATCTATCAAAAAAATAAAAAAGAGGTAAAGTGGAAGGAAGGACACATGCGGAAAGTAATAAAAATAGTACAAAATTTGACTGTCTTTTCATTGTCCACATTTTTAGCAAAAAAAAATAACAAGCCCAGACAACACATCTCATAGTACTTCACAGTCTCTTACAAAGACAAGAAAAACCCACAAAGCTAATAGCACCTTGTACTTAGTTATAAACAATTGGAGAACTTCAGAGTTTCAATATGATGTCAAATCTTGATCACTTTCAGGCACCTATTTTCATGAATATACACACTAAAATTAAAATAGCAAAAGCAGTTGAAATCCTAAGCCCTAGAAGTATACATTCCCAAAAATGTGAAACACCACTCCTAAAGGAAATGGTGAGTGAAGCAGCACGAAGCCAATAAAGGAGGTAAAGTCCACGGCACACTTTGTGATAAGAATTGTTCATGCCTTGCAATGCAATAATTCCAAGGACAGCCTGCAAAGAGCTGCAACCCACTGGCAGCTGACCCACACCTGAAATCCAGGTGTCTGCATTATTGATTCTTCCCTCACCACCACTGCTAAGGCATTCATCATTAAGGAGTCAAAGCTGAAAATCCCTGACTCGTGAGATGCCACTGGACTGTGTCAGTGAGGCTGCTCAGAACGGGCACATTGCTGCTTTCTTTCCAATTACTGCCCAGAGCAGCCAGCAAGGCCATGTGCTTCCTCAACCTCTGGCACTGTCTGCTCTCACAAACAAGTGACAGCAGCACCAGCAACTACAAACAGTTTGCAGAACCCCTATAACAAGGGCCTGAGTAAATGCATTTCATGTCAGATTCAATATCCTCCCATGCCCCCAAGGCTTTCAGAAGTTGCCATCTGCAGCCACATCAGCACAATGTGCCGGAGTTACTCTGTCTGCAGTTTCTGTACTCTGTAAGTTGTATTTATATTCAGAGTTCATTTAATAAAAAACAAACAAAAAACCAAAACCAAACCCCACCAAATAAAACCAGAACAAAAGTCAAACCACAGGAACTCACCTTCTTCCTGAGAAATTTTCAACTCAGCTATAGAAACATGACAAAATTAGAAAACTAAACCAAGAGCTTTTCTGAAACAGTTCCTTCTATTTTTTTATTCAATAATTAGAAGCACTTATCTATAATAACAACAAAAAATCTAAAATCCCACCTCCCTCTTATTGTTCAAAGCACAATGATAGGTTTAGTTCTAACAGATCAATAGTTATGCCATCTATTTGGGCTTAAGAGTGACCTTCAGAATTATTAACAGATCTATGTAAAAGATAGTTTTCAGCAGATACCCAGATTCAGAGTTTTGTTCACTCCATTGACTGAAATTGAGGAGCTTGGTCAAAATATTTTCTGATTAGTATTTAATTTTATATATCGCTGAAGAAAGCTGAATAACTAAAAATGTTTTGAGCAGGAATTAGACCAGATAACTCTCGAGGCCTATCCCAACCTAAACTGTTCTGTTACTCTGATGAAGTTCCTGTTACAATGCAAGAGGAACTTCCTCTAATTTGTAGGTAGAGGAAAAATCTTTTATTAAATGAGTTTGTAGGCACAGAAAAAAGTAACATGAATTTACCACTAATGAAAAAAAAGGTCCAGGAAACAAAAGTGGATCAGTAAAGTGGGGCTAGCTCAGAGTTTTCACTCTTGCTGTTCAAAAGGCCGTGAGGGCTGTAAAAAAATAATCAGTGTGCAGTCAGCAGATTGTGGTAGAACATCCAGGCTGTGCTCTGGCTCATCAGAAAACAGTGTCATCCTTTAATCTCCACCCTGGTTTTATAACCATTTTTAAAATCTAAGCATTTATTTCTCTCTTAGCACCGTGTGACTGCAGACGTGCCAGCTTCAAGCCTGGCACAGTAACACCCAGGGCAGGGAAGCAGCTCACTGGCTGAGAGCATTACAACCATCACTGCTGGCTGTTTTTCATTAATAAATCCTACACATGTGCTGTCATGGAATCCTTGGGTGAGAGAGGAGCTGGGTACTCCAGGCAATCCTCACCTCAGAAAATGTCATTATAATGGGCTGTTCTTGCAGCAGATGGAAAACTTTCTTCATGAAGGTAGCTGAACACTGGGACAGGGTGCAAGAGGAACTCAAGAATCTCAGTTTCTTGGAGACACTCCATTTTACATGCAATGACCTCATCTTCAACTCTCCACTTCTCAACTTCACCTCGGGTATTTTATTAATAAATTACATATCAGGTACACTGAGACATTAATATGGCTTTTGATCACAGTAGAAAAAGAATACTTTATCTTAGAATACTTATACTTTATTTACTTTAATTAGTAACTATTAGAAGAATTATAGTTCTTCTAATATTTACTAATTGTCATGATTTGTGAACACTTTGAGAAAAATAAAAGCGCCATTCCTGAATTATATTACGATTTAGAGATATTATTCTTGATGGAATTAAGATTTGAATAGGCACAGAACCTCAGGTGGGGTTGTGTATAAAAGGAATTTTTCCCTCTCCTGTTTGAATTACAAACAGGTTATTAGACAGATGATACACAGTTCCAGTAGATTAGAAAGAGATAAGAACAGTATTTTCTCCATTACATTGTAACTACATTCTCCATAGTTAGAACTTTTAAATCGTTTATTCATTTTACATAAAACTGCAAAATAGTTTATATTAAGGGTGATTTACAGTACTAAGCAATCACTGAGGCATCTCGAACCCAAGAGTTATCTGAAGACCCAAGAGACTGAACAGTCTGGCAGTGCCTTTCACATCAAACTGTTCTTCAGAGTAGCCAAGTGTAAAAAAGGTGCTAGAAAGTCATTTTGGGCATTGGGAATGGAGAATTCTGCTAGAAAGATGGTAAGACTTAGCCAGGAAAGCTCTACAGTTACAGAGGCCTGAAACAGTTACATTCCATGGTGCAGTAAATAACAAGCAAAACAAACTCCAGCCAAGTTTACCTACTCCCCCTGCTGTAATTGTCATACTGTCACAACAGAATGTCCTCCCCATTGTTTCAAAGGCTGGCTTGATCCAGCCAGACCACCTCAGATACACCCAGGGACCCTTCTCCACATCAGGAGACCAGCAGCAGCCCAGAACACAGCACTGCTTAACACTGCCTTTTATAAGCAATTTTACAGGCGCTTGTGCTCACCATCAAATGCCTCCATAGTACACGTGACACAGACAACTCAAGTATTTCTTAATGTTTCTGTCAATGCTTTTACTAAAATTCATCAATGTCCTTAATTTTCATAGCCACTTAACAAGGTCTATGGTATCGAAAATGTCATGAATCCTCTCCCTGTTGTTCCATTTCTCTCTAAAAATACACCCTCCTGACACATTCTCTCTCCTTAATAAATAACATTGAAGTTCCTGACCTTCAGGGCTGCAAAATGTGTATTGCATCAAGCCACATGCTAGATTACAGGTGGCAAGACTGTGTTTACCTTCTCGTGCAATTGCTATTAAAAATATGCCCCCCTCAAAAAAAAAACAAAAACAAATGCAAAAAACTTAGTTCTAAAGGAATGTATAAGAGCAAGAACAAGATCAATATTTTACATTTGAGGTTATTAAATTTCTACTAAAGATCCTATTCATCAAAAACATCTACACATGTACTCTTCCAATTTTTAATCCACTAAGACACATATGACATTATGCGAGAAAGTCAGAAAAGCAAAGAAAAATACCCCTGGAAATGGTTATGGGTGGCAGTTTAACACCGATATTGATTAAGTACCTGGAATATATTGGAACCTGACAGAAAAGTCTCCTGACTGCAGAAATCGATGCAAGATGAATCTGCTCATTTTCTTTGCAGATTGGGGAGTTGCACTGTTGGGTGTAAAGGCAGCACTGAGCACACCCCATGTGTCTTTATGGTCGTGCTTCATCCTTGTCCTGCTTCTTACTCATCCTCATCCAGTGTAACTCTGGCTGCTCTGCAGTGAGGGGCCAGGCTTGGAACCTTCTGGGTGAGCAGGATGAGAAGTGGAAAGGGGAGCGTTGTGCATTTATGCTACTCAAAACTCAGTCACCTCACTGAGATGCCTGACCTTCAAAACACAAAACAAAACCCCCCAAAACAAAACCAAGGATGTCTTAATTAGTGGAAAAAGAGTCTTAGTTTAGGCTTCCTCTCCAGCTTGCCCTTTAGAAGAATCTGTCTCTCAGTCTGTTAAAGGCTCTCTTAAAATTCACTCCTTCATGGGGAGGTGACATGGATATTTCCTCAAATGTGCTTATGGCATTAAATTAAGAGGTTTTTAAATTTTTTCTTTTAAGACTCTGAGGACTCCACCATTCAATACTAATTCATAGGAAAGAAGAAAGAAGTTGCAAAAATTCCTGTCACATGGTCTCCACACCAAACTGCAGGAAATGCATGCACGCAGCTGAAGTGGCTGGTTAAAATAGGCTGCAATTTCTTAATTGTCTCTAAAACAGCAGCAAATGGCTGGACTGTAAACTGGAATTTGGATGCTCACTTCCACGTGTAAAACAGCAGAAGGTAAGGATCTCACTATGGTTACAGATTTTACTACACTGAGCACTATGCAAACATCAGGGCATAGAATCCCTGTCTGTAGAACTGTTAATCCCTGCTGGGAACTGCTGCCCAAGAGAGCCAAGTCATCAACAAAGTTCTGTAGCCCTTAGCACATGTGTCTTTACAAGAAAGGAGCAGAATGCATGACTGGGGCAATAAGAAGGGCGTTTCTGAGAAAAAGAGGAGCAGAAAACAGCAGAGAATTGCTGTAAAGCAAAGCAGAGAAGAACATAAGAGGAGAGAGAAAATAAGCAGGATAAATATATACTCAGCAGGCTGAGGATATTCTGGCAAATGGACTAGGAAAAAAAAAAACAAACAAAATACACTAAATAGCATTCAGATTCAATAGTGACCAAATAAATGAGAGTTAATAAAAACCCTAATGAAATCCTAGACTTGGGTTAGACTGAATGATTTCTGGAAGGTTCCTTCAGGCTCCAGAAGCTCACCCCCTAACCATGTTTCTGAGAAGTCTAAAACTCTCTTGAGTCACTCTCAATGTTTGCTCTTTATTCTTCTTGGGAGGAACAAGGGTGAGCAAGGCAGGAAAACAGAGGTCTGAACAACATGAAATAATTTTCCACACAGTTTTTGCTTAGCTTCCTGACAATGTCTTCAGCTCTTACCAGAGGAAGCCAGGGCAGTATCAAAGCATGAAAACACCAATCACATGTTCAAATATGACCTTTCCTATGTGTTACTGCAGTGATTTGGACACGTTGTACAAATGAACTTACTGGAGAGGGGTCATGACATTCTTGAAACTTCTGAGAAATTGTGCAAAAATAATAAAAACAAATGTAAGTGATGGTGAGTTCATATTTTCTAAGTCAGTTTTCACCCAACCCATGTGTTAAGCCCAAAAACCACAGCCAGCATTCTTTTGCTTAGTTAGGCTGCTACTACAAAAATATCAAAGGCAAGAGACACAAGTTCATCTTTGACACTTATCTGCCATTTTGTTATTGAGATCCTTTGGCATCTCTTCATGAACTATTTTTTTTTTTTCTATGCCTGGCAAAGGAATGTTGAGTAGAAACTGGGAAAAACTCAGGAAACAAGTGTATGTTTCACCTCTGTAGATTTTCTTTCTTATATGACAAATTGTTTTCTCCTTACAAATTGTAAGACTGCTTTAACCAGCAGCTATTCTTTGGAAAAATGTATTCTATTAGTTAAGAAATAATTTAATAAAACTGTGCAATAATCACCACAAGTGCAACACTCTAAGGACAGATTAGCCTCCTGTCAAGTTAGGAGGCAGAGCAAGCACCTCCTTGCAGAGATGTACAGAGATAGACCCACAGACCAGATAAAGGTCACTAGTCCCAGGATTAACAACAACTGAATATAAGCACATCCCCATTTTGTTGATCATACTTCCTTTACTGTACACCAAGCTCAGAGGTTAAAAATACATAAAGGCATTAATAAAACTTAAGTTTTTTTTCCAAATAGCACATAAGAGGGAGAAATGAAAAAAGTACACTTATTCTAGAAATACAAAACATTTTATATGGATTTTTAATTTCAATATTTCTACTATCAAAAAAAAAAAAGAAAATGTAGGCCAACAAAGGCCAGGATTATCAAAGAGCTTCCCTTTTCCTTCAGCTCTTTTTCAAGGGCTTGTCAATTTTTATTGTACACTCACTCCTCTTTAGGCTCCTACTCTTATTATTTAATTTTTCTGCTAGCCTGTAGATAAGAAATCTGTTGTCAGCCTGTCTGCATATGTCCATCAGATATGCACAGGGAATAAAATGTTTAGAACGGGAGACAAAGGGCTATTCCTTTACTCCTGCCTGACAAAAATCAGATTCACTGGAATCTGAAGCCAGCTATACCACTTACAGTGGCAGCAGGTTGAAGAATACTTTCTATTTACAAATATTATTTGCAGCACAGAGGAACATATGTTGTATGATGGATCTTTCTAACTCTAAAGTGGCTAAAATAAGCTGTTGCACTTAGAAAAACATAATTCACCAAATCTGATATTTAACTATCCACAAGAAGGAAAATAAAATTTACATATAGAAAAAAAAAAGTCTATGAAAGTAAAAATCTATTTAAAACCACTTGAATATTTTGCATTTCTTCAAAGAGCCTTTCAATGATTGCTTGGCAAGGCCTACAACGTGGAAGCTCTGCTTTATAAACAAGATTAACACACTGAAATTCATTGGACCTCCAGTGACTAAAACACCAATGTATTCATTAAATATCACTATAACTCTGCAGTTGGAAGCTCCTCTCACTTCACCTGCAGCACTTAGTGGGCAAGATTCAATCAAAAGCTCTCATAAATATGCTTGCAGTGACATTCAGCTTTGTGCTTTCCTAGTAGTTTATTTCCCAGCTTAATCAGCATTTGTAATGCACTTCTGCCACTTGCATGAACACAACACATTGTAATAACATTGACCATGATTGATTTTTCTTCATATGGACTTGCTATTAGTGCAATTATTTATTTATGATCTACTTTTATGAAAATCACTATTTCATGTATGAACATCCCTCAAGGATGCCCATATGCAGCAGTAATTATTCATGATATTTTGAGGAATTATTTAATATCTGCACTCAGCCAACTACTTTTTATGAGACAAAACTCAATGCAAGATGCATAAAATGGCATCCTGAATTTTTCAACTACACTTAAATGATTGCAAACTACAATAACAAAGATATTAGCAAACAAAAGCAGAATATTCAAAGCTGTTGAATCTGAGGAAAATGGTGCATATTCATACACACTCTCACTGTTAGACATTTACAAAACAATTTAAAGTTATAAGTAAGTGGCACAAATTAAGGGCCACTTACAAAGACACTGACAGGTTATCTACTCAGGAAAAGAAATCCATCACAGGACTATCAATTTTCAGACTCTGAAGTTTTGAAATTTCCAGTTATTCTTACTTCCTTAAAACTATATGATCTAGAATACATCTTCACCATTCTTAAGGGAGCAAACAGGATATCTTTCTGTTTCAATAAATAGGTGGAAAATTTATTATCCTCAGAATAACTACAGTCAGCAGTATTTATTAAACCATATTCTGGATTGAAGGGCTTTTCAGGAAAAAAAGAAAAGCAAAATAATTAATTTAGGAGCTATAATCACAGTACATACCCAATTCCATAATTTTTTTATATATCCCCGTCTGAAAGAGCAGGGTTCTAATTTCATCAGAAAATGTAGGCACACGTTTTAAGAGAGGCACATTATGGAGAAGCAATGAGGAAAGAAATAAAGCACACCGTAGTGCTAGAACCATCAGAATTAAAACAGCAGTGGGAGTTACTGAGCAAAGCACAGAGAAAGGCTTAATTAGTGTTAGAGGTGGAAGTCCACAGCCAGGTGGGGGCTGAGGAGCAGCTGTCAAAGATAACAGCACGGAAATGCTCCAGAGGGGGGTGAATGGGTGTCCCTGCCCCCCTGACAGAGAGAGGAGCTCACACAGCTTTAAGCAGGAGCTCAACCAGCAGTGCCTCAAGCAGCGCTGGCAGCACCTGGGCCCCTGCACTGAGCCAGGAGGGAGCAGCAGCAAGAGCTGCCGTGCAAAACCCGACTGACACCTCTGCAGAGCAGTTTCTAGCCCGTGCTGACAAAGCAGTGGCAGGAGGAGTTCAGCACCACTGGAGCTCAGCCCAAAGAGGAGAAGCTGCTGGGAGAAGCTGTGTCCCAGCTATTGGACTGGAGAAACGGTCAGCAGCCACCCCCTGAAGCCGGAAAACCATTTGCTGCTGCCATCTGTAAGCCATGAGACCCAGTTGTCCCACTGTGCTACAAAAGCAAACAAAAGCTCAAAGGACTGGTTAAGAACAAAGAATGATCAAAGAGCTTTAGACCAGGAAGAATCCACCAAAGTTAAAACAGTTCAGGTGTCTCTCTTCATTTATATATTTGGACACTAGAAAGTAGGGCATGAGATACAAAGGACTCGGGGCTCAGTCCTTAGCAGAAGTCCTTGAGAAGAGACAGAAAATATTAAAATCATATCTTCTGCAGAAAACAACAAATTGATCAGGGAAAATTTTGTTTGCTGAAACTGTCATAACCTATCACGTCATCCAGATGATCTGACAATCCATGTTTGCATAAAGAGATGCAAACAGTTTAGCCCCTTTGTTATAAGCACTTCAAAGACAGGTCTGGAGTTGTTTTATACTCTTGCTTGATTAAGGCTCTCTTGGTCCTACTGACACTAAACTCCAGAGCTGCCTTTAGTGCAGAAGGGCCAGAGAGCTGGATCGAAATGACACATTAGACTTTATGCCTCTTGTCAGGTATGCTCTGTGGAGAATAACATCACATCCAGCAAAATGGGGCATGAATGACTGCATGCCAGTTTCACATCAATCACTCTGTGCCCAAATCTATAGCCTAGCTCAGGTCTACTGAAATCTGTGCTCAGCTACACCAGGCACTTCCACCTCCAGGGAGTTTGTGGGTGTTCCATCATGATTCCACCATGCAATAAGGGGAAAAACTCTGTTGCCCAGATTTAAGCAGCTGCCTAGATTCTTGCACTTTTAGGCCTTATTTCAATATCCCCTAAGAAAGAATAAAACAATTTTTTAAAAGTTTTTTCCTTTCCTTTAGTCCTTTTCCCAAAGCTGGTTTTCGGTGTGTTAAATATGAAAAATAATAGCTCTGCATCACTGAAGATAGGACACTGAGATTTTAGACAGGAAATTTTATGGGTTTTATGAAAGGCAGGACATTAATCAGTATAATGATGACATTTATTCAAACAAATGACCATAATACAGGGCAAATGTATTAGCCACCTTAACAAGTAAGATGAAGGACACCACCAAATAACCAAAGATAGGCTTTGTTCTTAAATGTGATTGCAGGATAAACTGTTCTCCAACGAAAAGACAAATGGATGGATTTTCCAGATTCTGGCACCATAGTCATCTTTTATACCTGGTGTCTGAAGAATGGTGAGATAGGTTGACCCCAAACAGCATCTAAGCCTCCATCCAGCTCACTCTTCCCCAGCAGGACGGGGGAGAGAAAAAGACAGAAGAAAGAAAAAAATAGTGAGTTGAGATAAAGAAATTTTAGAGAAGAAAAACAAATGAACAAACCAAACTCCAAATGAGTTGGAGAAGAGTGAAAAAGCTGCAAACCAGGCACTGCTCAACAAACTGATTCAGTCAGAAACCCAAGGCACAGCACCAAATAGGCTGCTCTGAAGAAAATTAACTCCATGCCAGGCAGAGCTGGTGCAAGGGTCTACCTACAGCCAAACTATAAATCATTTGCCAAGAAAAAAGACAAAAGGAACTAAAACTGGTAAAATATCAGAGCCTTAACAGCTAAGCCACAGTGAAACTTATCTAATAATAAAAGGACAGCAAGCAAATTAATAGCATGGAAAGAGATTTCATTAGGTAAAATTTACCAGAGGAACAGGCTACGGTAGAAGGATTTCTCTTTTGTAGAACAAATAATAAGTAATCTGTCATATTTCCACCTCAAAAATTCTGAATGGGGAAGCCAAAGTGCGCATTCTTTGGAATGTTTAGTATGGTACAATTAGGACAAGACCCAAAAATATTCATTACTGGAAATGAGGCAAATATACTGATGCACAAATTGAAAGTAATAAATCAAATTACTTATTGGCTATGCTCTTACTCATACAATGTAAAGAGGAGGAAGATGAGAATATAACAGAAATTAAAATTAAAAGGTAGCAGTAGTTTACCACTTTACAAGTTAGTCACTATCATATAAATCCCATACTAGTTAGTAATAGGAGATGGTGATGCCATAATTGTCTAATATTTCCCTTCACATTTAAAGTCTGAGTATGTTTCACGTGAAGCCAGAGACTGACAACAAAAGAGTCCAAAATCACTTTTTAATTTTTCAACACTGATGCACTGTGCAAAGCGAAAAGCCATGTGATTAGTGGAAAGAGATGTGACCCAGTCTGCTCCATAAAGACAGCTGGGCTCAGAATATTAATTCTACTCTTTGCTTTGCCTGTGACTGACATGAAGAAACCAGAAAGAATGACCTTATTCTGATGGCAATATCTACACTCTGCTTGCACCACATTTTAATACAGAAACTTCTCTCTCCCTTGAGGGCAAAGCTTCCTTCCAGGTGTATGAAATCAATTCTAATAATAATAAATTCTCATCTTAATCCCCTAGTTAGGCTGCCTATTTCGTTGTTCAAGATGTCACAGAATTATGCTTCTGATTTCAGCTCCTCACTCAACTCTTCCCAGTATCTCCTGCCTAAGAGATTCCAGTGTTCTGCCTTTTCTCCAGTGTTACCAATTTGTGCCTCCACCAGTACTCCTGCCCCGTGGCACCACCTTGTACACAGATCTTTAATTATCCCATTAAAGCAAACTTTTATGAGATCTAGTAATAAGCTACATGATCTCTTTTTCAGCAACCAGCGTCTAGTCACCAAAATTTTTCTCTTGCTACTGATTCTTGTTCTTGCAGGCCTGATAAAAAAACAGAGATTTTTCTCCACTTGTACTTCTGGAATACCACCAGTAGCAAGCCAGCAGAATTTCACTGAGTCTAAAATGCATACAAAGCTCAGAGTTAGTCAAAAGGTGATATTAAATGGCTTCTGGCAAGGGATTCTTACATAGAGTATGAAACTGATTTTTTTTTTCCTGAAAGACACTTAGATTAAAGCAGATTTTAATAATACAAAATCTTTCACAACTATTTGCACAGAATAACCACAGAATTTAGGAAAGATTGCAATATTACAGTATACTGTGAATTATCTGATTCTTTCTCAGTAAATTGACTACTGATATGAGAGCTCTAGTCACTTGATAGTTCATTCTGTAAGATATTACTGAGAATACCATCATGACCTAAATCAGTTTGCAATTAACATTAAAAAAAAAAAATCAGTTAAGTGTTCCAAAAAAAATTTGTGAGAAATAAAAAAAATAGAGTTAACCGCTGATATTCTCACAATTGTAGTCAAGGAACTTGAAATTCTAATTTGCAATGGCACCATCATCTATAGCTGACACCAGGAAACCCAACTACACTGCAAAAATTAAAATCTATCTCCACCAAAGACTCAATTTGATGGCTCTCTTTTTTCATATTTGCATTAGCTCAGGAACTCTGAATCCAAAACTATTAGTTGGACTTGTTAAAAGCATCTGCAGATAAGTTTGCTTTTTCCTTCTCACATCAAAATCAACAGGCATCAGATTTTTCTGCCTAAGCCTGACATTGCTGCTCAGACATCCAAAGCAAACTTTTCAATAAAAAGATACACTGATTGAGGATACCCTGAGGACAAAAAAATATTTATGAGTGACAGGAAGCTGACTGCTGAAAACGTGCATCCCTGTCTCATCTACATGCAAACACTTCAGAAGCTAGAGGGAAGCTATAAAACCTAGCTTGGGTATTAATTTTATGTTTTCTCTTGCAAACTAACTCCTCATAGGAAGCTTAAAATAACAAGTAGGATTTTTTTTTTCCTACTTGCTTTATGTCAGCCAGGATATGGGGTCCTGGCCAGACCTGGGCTGAGGGGCCACACAGGATCCCCACCTGTTATTTGCCCACCAAACAAAAGAATTTTGGCACTCTTCAGTGGCATGGTTCTGTGCTCTAACAAATTCCCTTCAGGAGCACTGTGCTTGTAATAAAAGACTTTGAACTTCATACTCGGAACTAAAGAAGGATTTTTCAGAGAAAAAAAAAATTTATTACCTGAAAGTTTCCAAAGCCAGTACGAACTTTCACTAACTGAAACAGGAATATTTAACCACCACAGTCATATAAAATGCATTTTAACGAACCCCTGGAGGAATGAATCATAGCTCTTTGTTTCCCTCCTCTAAGCTGGGGAAAATAATTTTCTTGGAGTAGATCCATTTTTTCCACTGACAGAGGAAAACTTAACAAGGGGCAAAGGAATTGAGCAAACACTCAGCCTCCCTCTACAAGGGCAGTGAGAGGGAAAATCAGGTCCCCATTCCCTACCCAATGAGCAGCACTGGCATTGAGCACTGGTGAGTGAGATTGCTCTCCCTGTCTTAAGAGAACAAAATTGGAAAAGGCATTTAAATTAATGTTGTGTCTTAATCACACCACGCTTATTAATAAAAAATAAGGTTTGTGCTGATGGAAGGAAAAACTGACATTTCTAGCTCCAGTACTGAATGACTGGACATCACCAGCAAATGATGATTTGCCTCAAGACAGCATTACATGAGGTAATAATTTTCATGCCCAGAAATGAAATTTAATTTGCAAATGGAAGAATACATTGGAAAAAAAATTAAATAAAAACAGCTAGAAAACCAGAAATCTTGGTGACATGTTAATATGGTAGTGATGACCCCAAACTGCTGAAATAGCTGGAAAGCAAAACCAGCTTTGAGAAAGGGAGAGGTAGGGATAATGCTTTAGACACAGGTTTTTGACCACTTTATAGAAATAATGTAAAACTCATAAAACTTTTCTATTAACATATTAAACCAAACAATGACTTTAAAAACAGCAAATCTGCCCCAGAAACCCTGATCTAAAATTGCTGTCAAAATCTCAGGTAAAGAACGCCAGGTGCAGTTATCTTGTGTGAAAAGACATTTTCAGTTCTTAAAGCAAGAGTTTCAGAAGAACCAGGCTTATGTAATGCCAGTTGTATTAGGGTGGTGGGAAATATTTATTGTAATCAAATTTGATATAATCATACTTGTTGCCTTGTCTGACATGCATTTTGGACACATTAACACAATTTATTGAATTAAGTGCATATTAAAAATTCAATCACTGTCATGCTTCAAATTACTTTTTCCTGACAGATGAGAACAACAGACATCTTACATTTATTCACTATTTCATCTTTGTCTTCTAAAATTCTCACTTTTTAATATCTGATGTATTCCAGGTGACAATGCTGAAACATTCACATTTGGAAGGAAAGTATTAGATTGAAAATCTGATATTTTTCTTTGCAGTCTTTGCCTTTTGAATGTGACAGACTTTTTATACATTCAGAATGCTACATATATGCATATATTTATATACAGATATGTATATACATAAATGTGTGTTGCTCCAGTGTAAAGACTTGCAGTTATGAAATTTTAAGAGCTTTCAGAAGAGTGAGTAACAAATTCATAGCTGAACCTTAAAGAATACTTCCTAAAACAAATTCTGGACTCCATTATTATTGATGGGTTTTATGAAGCCCATTAAAAAGTGCGTAGAAAAAAAAAAAAAGAGAAAGCTTTTTTAATGTTTGCTTTATATTTATAACCTATTAGATATCATATGGGCTTACACATAAATTGGCAAAGCCTTGTGCAATTGAATTTTAAGAGGTTATTTAAAAGATTAACAGAAAAACAAGAAATTTCTTATTAGTCATAGTCAAATTACTTAGAGAAATACTTTCATTATATAAGTAAGATTCTCTACAGCAGTTAGGGTGTGTGTAAAATAAGATGCTAATAAAAGTAATTATGGAAATTTATTATAGGTATATAAGTATTAGATTCAGAATAATCCTTTTGCTTCCTAAATAAAAAAAAAAAAACAAAAACAAAACAAAAAGAAAAAAACAGCAAGCATTTATTACCTTAAAAACATGAAACTCACTCCCAATCTCACAGAAAATACTTCCTTAGCAGGGCCTTCATTCCTTACACATTTATCTAGAATTCAGAGGGCCACTGAAGAGCTCCAATTCTTGCCTCTGAAAGAAGCTATGTCCTAACTGTGGTCCTCACATTAAAAAAAAAGAAAGAAGGTAACTACTCAGTCTCTCTCCTCTCAAGTTTCCCTTTTGTCCTTTCAAAAATTTTAAAAAACATATTCAAAGCATTTGGACTGCCTTAAACAACTACTACCCCTTCTTATTTTGTTTAAGTTCCAGCTGCACCACTTTGCTCCAAGATTTTCAAGTCTAGATAATCTAAATTTCAGGTTTAAAAAAATCTCAAAAACTTTGGTCACCCCTTGTTTTTTCACTGCTTCATTTCTGTGTTTGTTTTTTTTTTTGTGACCTTCATCAGAGCCTCCTCATTTCCCTCCAGCTCTCTGCAAGATCCTCCAAGACCACTGTATTTCACAGAGGTCTCCTGTGCATAATCCCACACCCAAACTCACATAACACGAGTGAATGTAACAGCTTTAACTACCTGCCTCACCAACCCATCTCTGTATTCTCTCTCTGTTCTACCACATCCAAATTTAAATCTCATTAGCCCCTTCCTCTGGCCTTTTGTTATGGATGTCTAGCAAGTGTTTCAGATATATTAAAGCTCAACTGAAGATTTTAATTCTGCAGCATCCCTTCCTCCTCACCCCCCCTTTTAAAATCTCTTTCATGAAGACTTTCTATAGTAATAACCACCTGCATCTCAGCCTTCTAAACTGGACTTACATCACTATACTTATTATACCCTCTGATACGTCCTTTGTCATTTTGGTCCACAGATGCTTCTAGCATAATATCTATGAAATACAGTCCTGCAAATCTTTTCACAGAGAGAAAAAGAAAAAGGAATAAAAAAATTGAAAAGAGAAAAGAAAGAAAGTTCATCCTGTCTTCTGCATGGCTGCATTACTTGTTTTGGCCTAAACAAGTGCAGTTTTGGTTGGTTCAGATCTGTTCCAGATGTGGCTACCACCAGAGAAATGATTTATCAGTGCAGATAAACACTGCAGCATCCCATTAGCAGTGGCTGCTCCAGGGTGAACCCTCTGGATCACCTCAGGGAAGCAGCACAAGCACACTCTTGCATTCTCAACCCCACTACAACTATGTAGAGCCCCAAGGACTCTCACCTGTGCATCAACACATTGGAAAAGACATTTACGTAATTTTATTTATTGCATGAATGTAAGCTTTCTTCATTTCCTCAGCCTTCTTGTCCTATCCCCTTCTCCACCTCAACATTGATACCAATTTCTACTTCTCAACCAAAGCTGCAAGCCTCCAAAGCCCATTTTAATATAAAGGGTAGTTCTACAAACCTAAAGCATTGCTCTTCTTGAAACAGCCCCTTAAATCCACCTTCCTCATGCAGCCAGGATCACAACAAAGGCTCCTACAACACAACCTCAGCCCACTGTGCCAAACAGAACTGTAACACCATCTTACTGAGTCTATTCCTCTGTCTGATCTTTTTTTTTTCCTTTATTGTTAGCTTTTCTGTTCTTGCAAGACACAGACCATCTATTACCTTTTTTGTGTTTACAGATCAAGTAGAACAGCACAGTCTTATCACTTACACAGTTAATGAATGGAAAATATTAATGTAAATTAACTAAAATCCTGACTGTGGCAACACCTTTCTTAATCTCAATAAAAATAAAGCCAGTCTGAGAAACAGCTAGAGCATGACTTATATTTTACAACCACTTTTAAAAAAAGAAAAGCTATATCAAAACATTAGGCACATCTATACCAGAAAGAGGCAAGGCAGGGCAGAAATGGGGAAAAGGGAAGAGTTTTATAAAATCAGCATTCTTCTGTGGCAAAATGATTCTTAAATATTTTCACTTAAAAGCTGTCTAGCTGACAGTGTAGTCAACAGTTAATATTTATGCTCATACCAGAACTTTCTATCCCAAGGAAGAAAAAAAAAGTTCTTCATCATGTATTTTATATTCTGGTCTCTTGATTATTTAGACATTCAGCATCCATAAACAAGCAGTTTATCCAGGAGATCAGCTATGTGACATCAAAATTAATGGACCCCTGAGAAACATACTTCACAATAAAAAAAAAAAAAAAGTTGATTAGCATGCTCACACATGGCTTAAAGGAAAGCAGACAAATTGTGCAAGAACACAAATGTCTCCTAAGACCTCAGCTTCTGCAATCATATGGAAGAAAGCAACATGGTATTTTTGGTAACTCTGTTGCTTCACAAAGTACTGCTCATTAAGATACAAGCCTATGTCTAATAGCAGTGACAAAGCCATTATTTCATATGCTGTAACTGAAAAAGAAACAAAAATAATGCAGCAACTTAAACTAGTAAAGGACAAATTGATTCATAAGCCAAAACACTCCCTCAGAATATATCAAGGCACAGTTTCTCGTTGGCAATGCTGCCCTTTTATGTGTCTAACTCGACAGAGAGATCTAAAACCACGTCTATCTTCAGCCAAACTATTTCTCAAGTCGTTTAAAACAGCAAACATGCAAAGACCTTGCAGCACGCTTACCCTTTCAGCTTGTCCTAACTCTGCAGCCCAGAGCTTTTCATGCCAAATGGGACATGGCTTTGCTTTCAAGAGATACCCTTATGGATTCCTTTCACTTTCCTGCAGATTTGCTGCTAGAATTTCTAAGTAGCACTTCAAGCCTTTTCTCCCCCTCGTCCACACTGGTTTAACTTCTTTATGATGGCAGATAATTGTTTTGGCCTTAGGCAAGGAATGTGCTCTCTGCTTAGGAAGATGGCTGCACAGCATCTTTATAAGGGAGCCAAATGAGGAAAAATGAGATAGTTGCAGAACATTACATTTTTTATCTTATCAATTATTGAGGAAATACGCTCCTATTTAGTATGGTAAGAATACTAATAAGAGGTCAAAACATAATATTAGGCTCTTGGTATTGATGGGAATGAGAGTCATGACGGACAAAAATTCAAAATAAACGTTGTTTAATGAATATGGTAGCAAAACTAGGATTGAACTAACACTTCAACCACAGAAAACAAGCATTGCTATTAAAAGAATAAAAGAAAACTGAAATGCATCTGAGTGAAAAACTGAGGGAAGTCGATCTTCTGTACAATCTATATCTTCTTTTTTATTGGACCATAAATGTGTCCTATTTTTTACTGCAATTAGTATACTCTGAGCAGATACAACAAGAAATAAGTTTATAAAACATTTACATCTATACATGTACAGATGTATATCATCTATACATGTATACAGATGTATACATCTATACACGTACACATGTATATCTATACTGAAATTCATTAATGAGGACAATAATTTAATTGATTCTTAAATTCTGTATATCTGAAAAGGCAGGCTTAAAGATTTTTTAATCAAGATAACAGAAAAAACAGACACTTAAAACTTTCTTTCACAAATGAAATTGAAGGTGGATTTTTGAAAACTGAGAGGTGGGGCCTCAGTAGCAACCCAAAATTGTGTACTACTTCATTGTTTTTCCTCCTCCTCTTTTTAATGTGGCACCAGTAATTGTCTGATAAGCTGGATTTTCTATTTTTTTTTTCCTGTGTTCAACCAAGAATGAGGGGGAAAAAATCCTGATCACAAAGCTAACACAGAGACAGAAATTCCATGAAGGACTTAAAGCACTAGAAAAGAAGCAAAGGCAAAGATAGTCCTTCTCATCACCTTAAGCAGTTCTATCATAACAGCTATAATTCTTCTTCCTATTTCCCATATAAGTCTGTACCTCCCAAGGACAGCAAATATCATTACAGGAATACTTGAGGGAAGTCTCTCCACTGCTAGTAATGTTTTCACTCTGTAGTGGAAGCACAAAAATCTAAACTTTGCAATGGTACACTAGAACACAGACAGCCTTTAGCTTTCCTCTATTTCCAATATTTTGTTGTTCCCTTTAATTTTTTTTCTCCATTCACTTAGTACTTACAGCCCCTAAAGTTATTAAAGAAAAATCAGTTTGAATTTACTCATAAACATGACATTAACAGAGACTTTCAAATTTGTTTCCAAGTTTGTTAAAAGTACTTATGAATAATGATGCTCATGAAAAGGCTAGTTAAAAATTCATTGTATTTTTACAGTAGTGGAGGCTATTCTTAAATCTCCCAAATGATTTTTAAAAGCCTGGCTTTTTTGCCATGTTTTTGTATGTTTTCTCTGTTTTAATGCAGAAGTTGTTAAATATAAAAGATGGAGGCTTGATTTTCAACAGAATAGAAGCCAAACAGGTCACTGTTAACACCAGCTCTTCTTGTCACACCCTTTCTGAACCTTTTCCTGTAGAGGCAAACTGGAAAATACCACACTGGCAGAAGCTTAGGAAGCAAACATAAGTGATCCTTTGGAGATTTCTGCTGGCAGCTGACTGCTCCATCTATTTCCCAGCAGTGTGTAAGAGCACAACATGGCAGCAACAAAACAAAAAAGCCAAAGTTGTGGCTGTGCTGATATCTCATACTTTATACTCACTTCAGAAATTCATTTTGATTTTGTGTGTGTTTTTTTTTATTTGTTTGGAGTTTTTTTTGGTGGGTTTTTTTTTTTTGTTCCCCTGAGAAATTTGGTTAACAAGTTTCAGAGTGATATTTAAATAAGTATCTCTGGTTTAGCTCTTGAGAAAGAGACAAAGATATACAGAATTTCTACAGTTCAAACTTCAGACACCTTCTCAGTCACATACATCAAAACTACAACATATCTGGAGTATTTACAAATGTTTACACATTTTTCATGAATTCCTGAATGACTACATAGCAGCTCTAGTATTTAATAGAGGAATACAGTGAAATCCAAGTGGCTGACATATAAACCTCCAGAGGCAATGCTAACCTGAGGCTGGCAGGGATCTTCTCTTCTGCTTTGGCTGAGTGACCTTTTACTTGACCTACAAGCACGAGCATCACTCAGGAATACCAATGAGAAGTGCAAGAAACCAACTCTCTCCTGCACTGGTTCCCTGGGCAGTGGCTAGTGCAGAAGGTAATGTAAAACCCAAAATTTACGCTTTGTTTTCTGGATATTTGCATTTGTCTGCCTAAAAATTGATAGATTTATCCCCTTCTGCCTTATTTCCCCCTCCCTCCAGGCTTTCTTTTTTAAAGTTAGGTTCTTCTAAAACTGCTGCACAGAGAAACAAAATATTGACATGGCTGCCTGATTGCCATGGAATTACTCCATAGAGGAGAATTCTGAATTAACATTCAATATCATTTTAGCTTTAATATTTTGTGGTTCAATCACTAGACCTTGCAGTTTATTGCATCTGCGAACTGCATTTTCTTCTGCCAGAAAATAACCTTCTATTTAAGGCACTTGAGGTTGGGTAAAAAAAATATCCTCAAACAGATTTCATTAATTCAGGCAAGAGAAAGTTAATATCCCATGACACAGCCTATTTGTTTGTAGGGGTGTTAAATGCATCATTTCCCTAATAAACTAAACCACCAGAGGAATGTGTAGAAGCTGTTGTTCCTTCCCTCAACCCATAAAATAGCAGCAGTGTCTGCCAGGTAAACTCTGAGGAAAAGTAGTCAATGGAACACACATTGATAAGCCTTTTTAAGTGAGGTAAACAGATTGATACCTTGATAACAGGAAGAAAATATTCTGTTTGGAATCCTTTGAATGGTCTCTTCTGCAGGACCCAGCAGCACAGTCCATTTATTGTGTCCCCAAAAGAAAGAGCCAGTTCTACCAGTGCATCACCTGCATTACAGTTTGAGCATTCAGAATCCCTGCATTTCCATGTTTATAGGGGTTGCTTGAGAAATAATGGTTTTCATTTTGCTGATCTTTATGGAGTTTCAACTTATCATCTAATCAAGGCAATAAAGAAGACAAAACCAGCTGTCTGAAAAGCACAGATACATGGCATGACTAATTCAGCTTTAAAAAAAAGCTGGAATCGATACAGCTGATAACATTTGCAGAAAAGTATGCACACTGACTTGTGTTATGGCGATATGCCCTCTCACCTTCACATACCCCAAAATAAAACAGGTTAGGTTCTTACTACACAAAACATCCAATTGAACAAACACATTCCCTCCTGCATGCCACAGAACAATTCACTTCTGAACTATCATCGCTGTCCAAGAGGAATTCAAAAGTCTGAAACAAATTCAAAGCTTTTCCAGCTCCTCCTATTTTTACATTTAATTCTCTGAGGACTCTCTATTAGCCTTCTGGCATGGAAAGCCAAACATATTTGTTGGAAACAAATAAATCCTATAAACCAAAAGCCTTGCAGACCACCATACACTTCTGAATTGTTTTCCAAAACCACTGGCCTTGGTCCTTTTAATTTGACCAGCTCACCCTCCTGACGGGAAAATCACAGTCCCTCGGAAAGCTGAATAAAAGTAAGATGAAAGCTAAATATTTTTGACGTGTCAAGGTATATTTGAAACATATAATTAGGCAAGACAATTGCCTAATGAAGCACCATGAATGTTAACATTGTGACTGAGAAAGTTCTCTGCATACATCAGAGATACGGAAAATATCAAGTTTTCTGTTTTCATCCCTCTTATCTAGGCAAACACATATATATTAATCATCAGCCTTCCTACAGTCTTATGCAGTCCCTTGTGTTCTGTACTGAATAAAGAAGCAATCCAGATAATTTTTACTGAAAAACAGCTGAAATACAAATGTAGCTGCCTAGCCAAGTCTCAATTATTTTAAAGATGTATGTTTCATTGCAAAATCGTTTGCACTTACATGTTCTTACATCACCTTGAGCAGAGTACTGGTCTCAAAGAAGCAAATAATTTTCTACTAGGTAAGATTAGACTCAGAAACTATTCTGATTTGGAGAATGGAATGGGCATATTACTCAAAAATCAAGGGACTCTCACCCACAAGATTATTACATTCCAAATGTCCTGACTCGTGGAGCAATGTGCACAATAGTAATCTGTAAGTTTTTAGGGAGCTGGACTGGGAGGGTTTACAAATGAAACTACAGAAAGCCAGGTTCATTTAAAAAATAAAATAAAATACTGATAAACCATGAACATAGAGCTGTGCTTTCCATTAGGATCTTAAGCCACTCAATGGTATGACAAGAATTAATTTGCCCAGCTGCAGTTCACACCCCTTGTGAGAACTCCAGACTGTCAGCAGAGAGCCACCTCACATCCCACGGGACTACAAGGATCACAGTGCAGAGACTCTTGTGGAATCAAGCTGACATGACAGGATTGCATTTTGCACCAGCAGCAGCCTCAGAGTGGGTTCACTTGGGCTGTGGCTCAGCCAGCACAGCTACAGCCACAGCACCACTGCTGAGTGACCCCTTGGATGCAGGTGTGTATGGGGAGGTCAGCTATGGAAAGGTAAATACCCCTTCCAGGTGGAGCAAATGGACAGATGATGGCATGTAGGGAAGCTCAGTCCAGACCTACGAAGTGTAAGATACAGGAGAGAAGAGCACAGTGGAGAATATTGTTGTCACATGAGTTGTTGTTTCACTTGTCAAACTACAGATTTTCACTAAAATGCACAAATGTCATCATATTCAAGAGAACCAGGAATTTTTACATTTCACTCTCTGCAAGGTACCTAACTGAACCAAGGGATTCTGGTATCTCATGGTTGCAGGGACTGGACGGATGCTTGTATACACACGTTGAACAAACATTATGGTTCAAAAATATGTATTTATACATGCTTTATGAACACTAGCTGTGATCTGCATCTAATCTGTAGCCGTATTTGCTCTCCTTTCACCTACATGACAATCAAAAGAATAAATTTATCAATGGTGTTGCAAACCACCATATATTCTGAAAGGAGTGAATTATTCAGCTGAATCCTAACATAGTTGCCCATGAAAAGTGTTTGACAGAACTGTATGATCTGCAGGGCAGCAATCCAACTTTTAATACTGCTGTGTTACCCAAACCATAAATATTTTTCTGACACTGTCAGGTTTAACATTCAGAACTGCTATAATTTCTAACCTAATCCATGAACAGTTTAAAGGATTTGTAGTCTCTTAATATTTCATCTGCTGTAATTATAGCTGTTTTAATGTGCTGTATCTGTTTCTGCAATAGAGTAGGGTTCTTGTTCTGTGGAAAAAAAATAAAGCAAAAAAAATCCCCACACAACAAAAAACCTAATGTACTTCAAAGCACAAATCAAAACTGCTACATAAATGAAGTAAATATTAATTATGAAATTGCTGGCTCAAACAGAGAAGGACAATCACCACTTGGAAAAAATACTTCAGCTTCATGATTATTTCAATAACCACTATTTACCTGAATACTACAACCTGTATACTGTGTAAAAAAAAATGGCAATTAAACAAGAAGAAATGCGTCAGACCAACAAGCTTAATTGAATGTGAGGAGATGGAAAAACCTAATTAACTTTGCAAACTAGTTTTGCCTTTGTCAATTACCTTAATTGTGCTATTGGAGTACAGGTTATGATCTTCACTAAAATTTGAATCACAAGAACATGTCTGAAATCTCTGAAAGAGAAACAGCCTCTGAATGCTTCTTAATTATGGCAACGCACAACATGAAACAACATCACATCTATTGAGACAGTGTTTGTAAGGTTAAAACCTCTCAGACTTCTATCTACCTACTCAACTACTGCTCATATTTGAAAATTGGGAAGCTGTTACAATTTGTCTTTTAATGCAATACTTATAGATGGGAGTTTGGCATTTCCCCAACCCTGGATTGCCTACCAAAGAATCATCTTATTTCACAGAGAATTCCCACTGACACCCTAGAACAGCCAGGGAGAAGGTAGCAGAGGGTTGCCACAGCCCTGCTGTTCCAGTGGCTGCCCGAGGGCCAGAACAGATCTGACCCTTCCTGCCAGTACAATTTCATGGCTGCAGCTACAGCTGGTGCTGACTAGAGCTGATTTTCTGACAGGGAACTCAAGTTTACACTCTGAAGTACACACTGATAACACACTAGAATCAAAAAAAGTTGGAGGCTCAGGAAAGGACCTGGAATTTCCCAGAGATTTTGCTTTGAGGCCTGGAGTACCTCCTTTAAGCCAACCAAGGGGAGCAACTTCTTTCACCTCCATGCAGGATCCTGACTCTGACCAGCAGCCAAATACCCACCCTGCCTCTTGCTCACTCCACTCTTTTGTGGCTAGGGAAAAAACAGAAGGAAAACAAGAAGACTCATGGAATGAGACAATGGCAGGTTAACAGGGAAAAGCCAAAGCTGTGTGTGCAAGTACAGCAAAACCCCCTAATTCCCACCAGGAGGCAGATATTCACCACCTCCCAGGCAAGCAGGGACTCAGAGCACATTAAAGGCTGCTTAGGAAAACAAACAGCTTAACCCTGAATGTCCCTTCTTCCTCCTGCCCTGAGCTTTCATGTCTGAGTAGACCCCCATGATGGGATGGGATATCCCCTTGGTGAGCCAGGCCCTGCTGTCCTGGGTCTCCTCCCAACCTCTTGCCCATTCCCAACCTTCCATTCCTTGTGGAAACCAAGGTTTTGCACTACTCAGTAACACCAAAACATCGCTGTGTTACCAACACTGGTTTAGCCACAAATGCAAAGCACAGCACCATACGGGCTGCTCTTAAGAAAGATACTTGTCCCAGTACAATTTTAATGGAAAACACAGTCAATTCCACTCAAAAAAGGCACTTATATATGAAAACAACGCCAAAAATCAGCCTGAAAGACTGCAACTTTCTGGGATACAAACATCCTGAACCAAGCCACCCACGAGACAAAAATATTTCTTAGATCTCTTAATGCCTTTCAGACCTCTATCACAGCCTATAAACCTACTGCCTGGAAGAAAACTGGAGATTAATTCCAAAGCCTTTCTGACAATCCTTTTATTAAAAAAAAAATGAAATTAGCTAAACTATTCTTTTTATTAAAAAAATTCTATCAGTAAAACGAGTGCAAACAATGTAATTCAGAGCAAAAGCTGTAAGCAGTTGGAAATGTAAGCAAATAAAACTCTGAGAGAAAACAATAGCAAACAGTTTTGAAAATTAGCTTTAGTTACATATTGCTCATTCTCATTGTCAAATTTTTATCCAATGTTGCTGTCTCCTATCACAACACTTGCAAGCAAAACAACAAACTCCACACACCTTAAAAAGAAAACTCAGTTTTCTGTAACTAAAACCAGCCTTGACAACAACACAGTTGCAACAGATCCACTGCCTTTACATAAAAAGTGGGTTTGTTTTTTTTTTTTCTGCTTATTCTTTTAAGACCTTAATCTGAAAATTATTAAGTGAAATGTCCTCCTTCTAAACGTACAAATTCTCTCAGCTTGAAGTTCCAGCTATCAGGCACCTGAATTGAGCATTGGATGGGACATCAGAAAGATCAGCTTAATCCCTCCCCTATCTCAGCACACATCGTACAAATCCCATTCACAGAGCTATCAACCATCAGCTTTGCTTGTCAAGGATTCCTGCCACTCCTGCTCCTCTTGAGATCTGTCTCCTCCAACAGCACATTTCAGCTGAAGGCAAAGAAATTTTGCTGCACTGTGTGCCACAGCTGCACTGGAGGTGACATCTTGGGACAATCCCTGTGAGCTGATGGAGGGGCCACTCCTCAGCCCAATGGGAAAAAAGGTTTCCTTATCAGCAGATGCAGGCAAAGACAAAATGTACCTAACAGCAGGTTGAGTCTACAGGAGGAAAGGAGTCAGGGAAAGTAAGTGCAGCTCCTGAGAGCTCAAGAAAAAGTAAATAAAGCTTTTGATAAAAAATACACAACAGTTCATTTAATAGTCTATACAAGTTGGTAAGCCCAAGAGTAATGTTTAAAGCTACTGAAATCCCCTAGAGTAAGGAACATTTTTATGGATTAAATACTTAATCCAAAAGAGAAATAGATCAGCTGCCATGCCACAACCTTGCAGCCTGAGGCAAAAAATATTCAATATATTAAATTGCTATATAAACAACCCATGTCTGAAAATAAAGTGCCCTAAAAACTAAAACAAAAAAAAAATCCATTGAAAAGAGCATCCATTTTTTTCTTCAACTTTGCTGGAATGTACTCTGAAATGCAGACTATATGAGAAATCCATTTGGCTTTCAGATATACAAACACAACGAAGATTCAATTTGCTTTAATCAGTGTTTCATACCTAGCATTTAGGAGCAGAATTGGGCTCTCTATCAGCAGTTCTGCAATACTCTGTATTGTAATATCACTAGGCTTATCGCTCTAGTCTTCTGTTTAATTAAATTGTACTTTTTATTTTTAAGATAGTGGCATGGCAGTTCCAGGGGGAAAAAAAATTAGCATCTTACATTTTATTCTAAATTTGTTTAAAACCTCTTGGTTTTCAATAAAGCTACCTCTAAAAAGTGCAGGTTTTAGGCACTTCAATGGGATTACAGTTTGCCTGCTAATTCTGCCATTAAATTAATTCTGAGAAGCTCTCCACTGCAGTTACTTCAGTAACAAATAAGACTCAAGTATAAAAGATGCATTAAAACGTGTCTTGGTCCCAATGTAAATGCATAGAGCATTACAGCCATGTAATCTCAAGGAGAAAGCAGACAAGGAAGACTCTAACAAACTGCATACTTGAAAAACCAGATAAAGTTTTGGTCTCATGCAGATAAAAATATAGTATTTTGTATATGATTTATGTAGTGAGAGGGGTGCCTATTAGAGCATTTTTGATTACATTTTGATTATTTATTTTTCCATCAGAAACTCAAAGTTAAACAAGGTGAAAGAACAAAATATATGGTACCTGCTCCACAGAGAGGAGAAACAAAAATTAAGCAAAGGCAAATGTCCCACAGCCAGTAGGTCACAGAAATGAAACTGAATTTTCACACTGTCAAGATGAATTGTTGTCAGTTTCAACCTTGCCTGCATTGTCACAGCATATGCATCAATTAGATAACTTATTTCATTGCAGAATCACATGCACAGGTTTCACATTTTAATAACTGTGTAAGAACACTGAAGCACTTCATGAAGGAAGAAGAGCACTGGCAATGCAAATTCAGGTTATCTGGGTCACCTGCATCCCAAGCAACTTTGAACAGCTGCTCACAACATGTTTATTCCACAGCTGGAAAGGGATGAAGTCTTGGCTTCTCCAGCATCACTTTCCCTCAAGTATTGGTGCTGGGGAACTGACAGCTGAGCACCACAAGCAACGAACCCCCTCTCCTGCTCCCCTAGCACAGAGCAGTGGGATGCCTGCAGAGAAGAGACATTTCCCCTCCCCCATCATTTAAACTGCATAAACTGTAATTTTAGTAAATCAAGCAAAGAGCTAATCAAGTTTTGATTTGCTAATTACTTCTCAATTTGATTAGAGCTGGCAGCTAATCATCTTTGGAAACGTAAAGTCAATCTTTCACCCACATTTGCAAATCGGGACTTTAGTGTAAAGAAACCGATATTGTGCTTTACATCCTCTAATTATTCTTTTCATATTTCGGTGCTTTTAACAACAATCCTCATTTTCATTATTGTAGCAGCACTCTGAATAAAAAACTCCATAGAATTGTGTGTGGCCTGAGAGGGAATATTGATAGAAGCTCTGGTACTACTAACATTAAAGTCCAAGGAATATGTAATGTTACATTAAAAAAATACAATGCAATTAAAAAGCTTAAGTTCTCATAGAAAAAAGAAAGATATTGGAAAAGTATGAACAAAGCAACAGAGAATTTTAACAGCCAGCATCTTCAGGGTAAGCTTGTAGAAGTAGGACTTCAGCCCACAAGAAGAAAAAAAGAAAAAAAAAATAGAAATTATGTTATTTAGGATAAACAAGTTCAACAGGAATCAAGAAATTAAGACTATGTAGTTTCATTTTTTTTCTGAAGTAAGAGAGAAATAGGAAAGAGAATGGAGCTATGCTCTATTTTATTTCTGAAGTTCTTAGCATGCAGTATCTACCTGTACTTTTCCTTATCTGACTCAAGGGCAGCCTTCTAAACCCACTAACTCTGCTGCTCCTCACTGCCTGGCTTCTGCAGTGCCTTCCTACATGAGTTTCACTAAGGGATAAATGGAAAGTTAATGACCTGAAAAATATATCATTACAGCTACCACACCAGCAGTTTCTGACCAGAGTAAAGCCCAAGCACGCTTTGATAGACAAAAGTCAGATTAGGCATATCCCTGCAAAATCCCTTCCCTACAAAAGAATCACAGAATGAACTAGGTTGGAAGAGACCTTGGAGATCATCAACTCCAACCTATGACCAAACATCTCCTCATCAACTAAACCATGGCACCAAGGGCCATGTCCAGTCTGCTTTTAAACACATCCAGGGACAGTGACCCCACCACCTCCCTGGGCAGACCTGTCCAGTGCCCAGTCACTCTTCCAGTGAAGAATTCTTTCCCAATATCTAACCTAAACTTTCCCTGGTGCAGCTTAAGACCATAACGTTGTCCCTGTTTCCTTGTTTATGTTTCCTCTGGCTTACATTGGATGCAGCCACCAGACTGACATTATTCAAGCCATGCTTTGTCTTCAAGGATTATCACTCTAGATCCCCATCTCCCCCCAGCCATGCATTACATGCGATGCAGACTCCCTTCAATTCCAACACAGAGTGAGCAGGGAACAAACAACAGCTCTAAGATCACTTAAAATCACTTGGGAGGCATTCCAGAGGAGGGAACAGAATGTGCCCAGTGAAGTGAAATCCTGAAGCACAGCTTGCCTCCTTCCTTTCCAGCTTCACCTTTCCAGACCTGCAGGTCAGCACCTTGTCAGAGCAGAGCCACAGCAGTGGGGGAAATCAGGAAAGGGCCAAGTGGTACAAGGTGACACTGCTTCAGCTCCCTAGAACAGGGAAAGGGACACAACAGCCATTTATACCTGATTCACTAAAAACACTCTGGTCTCAACACCCTGCTGAAGGTACCGGGACAGAAAAAAGGAGTAAAAAACAACTGAGGTGCAGTCTTAAATAAAGTGCAGCTTAAATTAATAAAATAAATGGGTTGATTTTAGAAAAAACACATTTCAAAGAAAAAATACACTCAGAGCCTGTCAAAAACATTTTACTTGGAGCTTTTCCTACAAAATACTTGGCTTTTTTCTTTTACCATTGCTTCTCAATTTTAAACATCTTGTTTTTGTATTATACACTTTCGAAAGATGTCACTAAGCCCAAAAAATTTACTATGATTCTTTGCAAAGAAATTTTAAATACGTGATTTATAAATCATTTAATGAAGAAATTCAAGTGGTGAGGCTTTGTTACAAACTTGAATGATTTTTGTAGATCCTCCATGAAATAAATTATCCAGCCAGCTGTAACTGGCAAACAAAAATAGCTGATATTGGGATGTAAAAAGTGTCTCTACTGTCCATAATCTTTCTTTGTCTCTATAATAATTTCCTAAAAGTTGCTCATTTAATTGAATTGCTATTAATTCTTTATTTTTTTTCCTCTTATCTATCCATTCTGATTTTCAGTTGAATATGGCAACATTAGAAGTGGAAGACTTTTGACAGACAAGGGTAAATCCTAAAGACCCTAGCAGTGCCACCAAATCTTTGGCGTCATGGATTTCCAATCTTAAGTGGAATCCTTGCTCTGGAGTCTCACATTACAAAAATGATTGATTACTCATAATCATTACTACTGACAGAAGTTTTACAAATTCACCAATATAATAATTATAGAAAAAAAATGTAATTGCAGCTTCAGCAATACAGCATTTGTTATATCTTAATAAAAATTAAAATCTAAAAGGTTAGGAATTCTCTATTCTATTTACCAGCTACCATGAAATCATAGCAAGCACATTTTGTCTGCCTATTCATTAATTTTTCTCTGTAAAATAATTATGCATAAAATGTATTCTTAATTTTTCTGAAATTTAATTTGGGACAGGAAACTAATAAAGGTAATTCTGAAACCTTCCAAAACATGCAAATGCAGACTTTGTGACATTTGACATATCCTAGATTATATTCTATGCCAAAACACAAGCTATATCCTAGTTTTTCCTCTGATAGCATATTATAGGTGTTGTCCATTAGAGAGTATTGAATATGACACTTATTTTTAATCAAGTGTGTGTTTCCTATCTAACATTCAGAACAGAAATCCCAGAAGCTTTCCAAAACATCCTTAAAAATGCAAGATTAAAGGACTTTGGAACCAATACCTAATCTGTAATTTTGCTGTTATCACAGGCACAGTCTAAACTTGCCTATTTGTGATTTTGGCAGTTATTTCAAAAGCACAGTCAGAAAATTATCAAGGCATCTCAATGAAATCCACACGAGAAAGCACTGCTTATTTTTGCCAACAGTGCTCTTCCAAGAAATATTGTTCCCCTAAACTCCTTTGCTGTGATTCTATTGATGAAACATTCTGCATTCACCTTAACTCCCAGGTCTACGCCAACTAATGAAAAAAATGTGTCTTTTCAAATTTAAGTAATACTATAAATTAGATATACACTAAAGTATAACTTTAGAAACTTAATGCTTACTGAAGTAAAACTTGAGAAAGAAATAAATTTTCCAGAGAGAAACACAGTTTTCAAAGCACTTGGAACAGACAGTCGAGATGATATCTATTAAACCAGCTACTTTTCAAATGTCAAGGGAATAAAAATAAAGACTGTATCTGTCTGAAATTAGAACATTACCACTCTTGTCCATCAAAGTGGAAAACAACTCTACAATTCAGTTTGAGTATTAAGTGATCAAGTGCCAAACATCAGTGGTTTAACTCAATCCATCTATTGGGTCTCTGCAACTCTATTCCTTCTTTACAAAACAAAATTGTGTTCTGAAAAACAAGGATGTACTCTATGAAGAAATTTAAAAAGTACTAAACAAGAAAATCTGTTGTCAAACTAGCAAACCAGCAACAGAAAGGGGTTTATGCTTTTTCTTCTTGTAGAAAGAAGAAAATACACCAGAATACAACTGGGGTTGTATTTCTTGGGGAAACTAATTTTCCCAGTCAATTCAATTTATTTGTTGAGAAAAACAGTTCTCTCAGTCTTCGTTCTAGCTATTGCTCCAATAATTTCCTCTGCCAGCTCACATAACAAATCACTGGAATGATTTGTATGTATAATTTAATAAAAAAATAATAACTTAAATGAAGTGAGGAATCAGGATGTTGACAATCTTACTTGTGAAGAACAAAGAAATTATGCTAAGGCAAGATATAAACTTCAGACCCTTTATCATGAATTATACATCAGATTTCATAGGAAATTTAGAAGTAATGAAGCCTGTTATCATTCCTTTACCTTCAAATGAATACTCTACTTATAAGCAACAAAACTGCTGTTTTGTTGTTTAGTAGTTTTGTTGTTTAGTAGTGACTAAAAGTTTGGTAAAAAATGAATTTTTATGAAACTGTGGTCATAAAAATCATGGTGAAACTGTTTTTAATGTTATTGCATATTTGTTGATACATTTGTTGAACGAATATTTCTGGTGGTTCCAGAAGAACCTGCATTTTAAAAAATTCAAATTCTTCAGTGCCTCAGGTACTTTCTCACGTTACTCTCCATTAAACACTTGGACATCCTTTGAGGGAAATTTTTCAATTTCTCAAATTGTTTCTCAATGACTCTTTGTCAAATCCAAAGTTAGTTAAAAAACAATTTTGCTTTAACAGCATAAACTAACGAAACAGAAGGTTTATAGTTTAAGAGATATATTGGTCATATACAGCCACAGGCATACAAGAAATTAATACAAAGCCTCTAAACCTAATATGTAACATTTCCCTTCAGGAACTTGGAGGAAAAACTAGAGCATGGAGTTGAAAAATATTAGGAAGACACAAAGAATTATTTTGCCCAATAGAAATCAAATTGGTAACGATGAAGTTATGAGCAAGATTTGAACAGAGGTAAATTAACAATCTTTACACCTTTTACTGGGTTGTGGGTTTTTGTTCCACATGTGGCAATTATATCAGAAATCACAGGTTCAGTGTAGCAGGAAATTAGGGAGACAATTCTAAATACTTTTACTGCTAGTGAAACAGTTATTTTCCAATAAGATCTCATTCTGTTCTTGTTTACCTGCTCCATAGTGTGGCAGAACATGATGCTGTGATATTGAAAGCAAGCTAAGGATCTCCTCCTCAAACAGATCTTCTCCTCCTTTCCAAATTAATTTTTTACCACACTTGTTAACACAGTAAGTCACCCAGTTCTTAGCAGCTGTATAAATTGCTTGCTCACATCCGTATTAATCTTTCAAGTATCTAGCAAGATGTCTCACGTCAAAACAATCTGATTGTATAATTAAGGACTGATCAAAAATATTATTGGAAATCACCACAAATATTTTAACTCCGCAAAAATATCACATTTTTGCTTCCCATTTAACAGACACATAAAGGTCTGAGTAATCACACTACAGAAAATAATTGTCCTAATTAACATGTGCGAAGATATTCTGAGATGCAGCCTGCTGTAATTATTCCTCTGTATATAAAGCATGTAAAGAATTTTTGAGACATAAATCAAGAGAATGGAAAGATTTCCTCATTCTGTAGTTAGGGGCACCAAATTAAAAGTTATAGCCATTTCTGCTTCATTGATTTTTATCTGCAAGAATGTAGAAGTTTTAAGTGAAGATCACCCAAGCTAAACATACTTGAAAACACAGTAGACAAGAGACACTTCAGAGGGAACACAGATTACAAACAGCTTATAAAAGGACAAAAAGTATAAAATAACTACATAAACAAAGATGCAAACTGAAATCTCATTTTAACATTGAACAGCAGTAAAAAATTCTGTCACAATTTATCCTGGAAATCTCACAGATATCTATACTTTCAATGGGAAGGTATTTAATTGCCTTCATAAAATGTAACATGAATATCAACTCAATAGTACTGGGATGTCAAAAATGCCCTGTATTTTTTTCCCTTTACATTTGCGATAAGCAACCAAAAAACAACCTGCCATATTCAATTAATGATTTATGATGGCAGTGTTTTCTTTCTGAATAATAATGCAAATACAGCATTTAAAAATGTGACTGAGACATAAAAGTTTTCATGCAAATAAAAAAAAAAAAAACCTTTCAATCCAAATATTGCTAAATATAGCCTATATTTTATTTCTCTAAAACTGGGATATTACCGTTCTATCTTCCCAATTTAAGCATATTTCTGTTTGTTTGTTTTGGATGGGTTTGGGGCTTTTTGTTTGTTTTCTTAAATAAGAAGCAAAGCTCTTTTAGAGCAGTGTATGGAGCGTCAGAGCAGCCATCACCCAGATGCTAAACCTGTAATTCCAGGAATACAGCATGTGGTGTGATCTCAGTAAAACTAGTCTTGCTTATCAGGAATGATCTGAAAGACAGGTGAAATGCAGTTTCTTAGTTCATCATTCAATTATTATTTTTTTCACTAATTTATCTCTCTCTAGTTGGCACAAATTATGCAATGTAAAGCTGACCTGGTGGTGTAATAGTTTATTAAGAACAAAGAGTATATCAGCCAAAAGTCAAAGTTTCTTTTCTTCTTCTAAATGTTTCAAAACAATACATGTCTCAGGAAAAAACGTTCCTTTACCTTGAAGCAGTTTCACACATGACACTGGTGTTCATCTATTTTAGATAAATTAACAGAAAGAATCATTATAGCTTTGAGGTTTTATGAGAAAATAATACAATTTTGAAATTATCATCTTCAAATAGCCAGGCTATAATGAAAATGCTATGAATTGTCTATGAAAAAACCATCAGACAGGCAATTAAAGATAGATTCACAGCATTTACTGAAAGACAAGAAGCAGGAAAAGCTCCAAGCAGAGTTAAAGTCTTTTCCTGTGTCCCTGTAAGTTCTGGAGGGAGTCAAAGATTTTCTGCAGGAAACAAAAAGTTTCATGTAGGAATGACACAACCACAGCCTGTTTAAGCTATTTGACATTAACAGTTTGAAAACCCATGTTTGACTCACCTGCAGAGCAACAGAAAGTTTGGAGTTTAAGGACGCAAGATTTTATTTTAGTTTTTTATTAATATGACCTCATTGTCCTTTGCACAGCATTTCAGACAAAAACCCCCAGTAAGTCAGCTGATAAATCACCACATCCAAATAAAGGATTTGCTACTCATGCTACTTCTACAGACATTGTTCTTGAGGGTGGATAAATTGCTAAAATCACAAAAGCAGAATAAGGTACCAAAAAATGCTTGAAATACTTTATTCTGAGAGTCTGGTTTATTTGTGCTGAACAGTTGTCTAGAACGTAAAACAAAAAAGAAAATTTTATAAATAACACTGGTTGGGCATCATAAAATTTAAGTAGTTTTACAAGTCCTGCTATCAGTTCTCCTTATTCAATATAATCTTAATATGTTTAAAACCACTGAAATGTTTATTTTACCATATATAGAAGTAGCATCTGTTACTTCACAAGTATGAGAGGAAAGAAATGCAGGATGGAACAATAGCTGAGAAAATGAGAGATGATTACCCTTCATGGGTGACTTACTTGATTTATTCCAGTGAGATTAATTCCCTTTGATCATAAATTACACTGTTTAATTCAATATTTTGAGTACTAAGTACAGGAGGGGACACCTGGGAAAACCTACTAAGAGAATTGGCAAAGAGATACAAGTACCAGTGAATGACATAAATTACTGTGTTTATCATTATTTCATTGGGTGAGTTGTTACTTTGTTATAATCTGATCTCTTCTGCTGTTTCTGACCTCTTCTTCCCAACAGCAGGCGTGTAACAGGCATCTCAGAGAATGTTTTTGCAATAATCCTTTTTTGTTGAGTTGCTGAATCTTTTTTTGCTGTTATAGAAGTCCGAGGTCAATGTTGTCAAAGCAAATATAAGAAAACCCAGTTTTAAAAAGACTGTCATCAGATCCTTCCTCTCCATTCAGAGAAACAAAAACAAATATATTCAGCTTTAAATTTGCCTCTCTCACGCAACAAAACTATTATAAATTACACATGACAGCTGAAGACCCTAAAGAATCTGTGGGTGCATGACAGCTGAGTTACATATTAGCCAAATATGATAGAATTAAATGTCACTTTATATCATTCTCAATAAAACTGATGAGCAGATTAAATTAAACAAAAATGCAAAAACCTCTGGGAAGTTTTCATTCACAATGACCAGAAGCAGAAATGCAATGCTGAGAATGTTAGTCTGCTCTTTTTTTTTTTTCTCCCAGTATTGCTGTTTCTAAACAAAGCAAAACTTCACCAGTAACTCATTTTGCACAGGATGTGTGCAAGCTGAGTCTGTAAGTACACATGGTATACAGCTAAAAGTGAAAATGTTATCTCATTTCTGTGTACCCTAACAAAACAGCAAATCCCTACAAGGCAAGGGAAACACAGCCTGATGATCAACAGGGATTCTGAATAAATCAAAAAACTTCTTAGTTACTTCAGGTCTAAGAAAATCTTCACTGGAGAGGTGGAAGGTTTACTTGAAGTTTGTAAAAAGCATGTGCTGTAAAAGAAGAAAAGCAAGTGCCAGATTTTGGCAACTCATTAGAGAAATGTACCCGAAAACCTGTTAGATTTGGAGCTGAAAGTACTGAGACTGATTTAGAACTTTACATTTTATAGAAGAAATATAAAGACACGCTTTGAAAAATATGAAGCAGCAAGCAAAACATTCTAGTTACCCTAATAGGGAAAGGAAAAGGCAGTATTGAGTGTAAAATTTTTTTCCCATTATATATTTCTTACCCTTGAAATAATGATTGCCACACAGAAAAATTCTAAGAGATTTTTGGGCCCTCACAAACTATTTGAGAGCTTTCATTTGCAAATATCTGGAGATAACACAAATGACATGAAAAAATAGAATCAGTGAAATTTCTCAAAGCCTTAAGCATCCCAAGTTCTTAATGGATTTTTGTGTCCTAGAAACACTTAAGCTGGCATTGATACAAAATGTTTTAGTTGAAAAATGAATGTAATAGTAACAATAAAATGTGAAATACCTAATTTTTTTTATCAGAAAAAACATACTGAACTAACTTTCACACTAAACAGTTTCTAGACTTGAGCAGAGGCACTAAGAAATCTTACAACCTTTCATAAATACCTCTCTGATCATGTTTATTTGAGGTACAAAGGCTTCAGTGAGAAATAATGGCTAATTAGATTGCATATAAATAAATTCCTTAAATTAATAATCTGTATTGTTTAACATGGCCTCTCCAGTGACACAAACAGAAATGTAAGCAGCAGTGACAGTCTGCAATATAGACAAGATGAGAAATACAAGATGGGAAGTTCTAGCAGAGACCCAGAAAGAGTCTGAGCTTGTTTTGTTATTTCCATACACCTGCCAAAATAGTTAGACAGGAGCTCATTTTAACTGCTTAGCTGTGCAACAGCTGGATAGGTCACACTGCCTTCTGACCAGCAATGCATCACTGATTTTGGTGCTGCCCCCATTATACCGAACGCCTGAATGATGATTCTGGTATGGAAATGAATTCAAAAGAGCAATCTGGCTCAATGGCATATGAGATACACATATATATGAGGAAAAAGTTGATAAGAAATTCTATTTGTTTAAAGAGGCTCCCAGAACTAGGAATTTTGCTACAATTAGTTTTATACATAAGTGGCATCTGTATATAGCAATAGAACAACTCCCAGCACTCCCTCCAAAAAAGTAATTCAGACCAAATGCTTTACAGACAGAAGAAAAACAAAATAACTACAATAACTGAAATTCGTGAAAGAAAAATGAGGCAAGATATTTATGGATACATATCCATGCTACACACAGTGCACTTTTAATTAGGCAGTTAAAAGTTTGGAATTTAGCATACTGAAACAGCAACTAGCATTTCTTCAAAAAGAAATTTCTAATTCTATGGGCTGGCACTTGCACCAGTCACAACAAAATTACTGAATCTGATCTGGATTCTCAAGGTAGGAGCCAGACTTAAATATTCTTTATTCATGACTTGCTGACTGTCCACTACCATGTGCAGAAAAACATGTAAAAACCCCTTTAATTTTGTCATCTTTTGACCAACACAGCAGATATTTATTCTGCATGGTATTTCTTGAAAAACACATTATTTAAACTCAAATATAAACCTACATAGGAAAAAGCTTTCAAATTATACATACATCAAAATGTATGATTTTCAAGAAAAGTAAAGGAAACCTTTTCTTGTGTGTGTGTGCATCTCATAAAATGTTTGCTTTTTGGACTCCAAGGTTCCTGATACACAAATAGTTGTGAGAACATTTGTTCAATTCTTTGCCCTTTCTCTGTTGGAGGGCACGAAGAGACGGACTTTGTTTGCAATGAAAGATTCCCTTTTGACTGTCTGGAAGACGCGAGAAGGAAAATCCATTTATAAAAGAACTAAAGCAATCAAAGAGATGATCTCAACCCACTGCACAATCTCTCTTACTGAATGTTCTTGACAACCAATATAAAGGTTCCATGTTTATGTAGGGAGTTAAGATAAGTAAACACTTAAGCCACATCCAACACTAACATTTAGTGATTCAGGAAGAGCATCCACTTTTGGAAAAAAACCTCAAATAATACCAGCAGGTTTACACCAAATACCAGCAACATATGTTGTTAGAAAAATCAATCTTAATTGGTCTTCTACCTATATATCAGGATTAAAAATGTAGTAAACTAACTTTCCCATTACAGTGGAAAATGCAGGTGGAGAAGGCACAGAACATTCCTTTTGTTTTTACTGACTTATGTTGGACCTTTTTTTTTTTTCTTCCACAAACTGAGTTACCCACGCTGGCGCTGCATTAGAATTCCTTTCGCATTTCAATTGCTCCATAGTGTGCTTATTTCTCACCTTCTTGTTTGCAGCACATAAAAAGCTGAGGCAGGTGTTGCACATAAGGCTGACACTCTGTCAGCCATAAGCTGCTCTCTGGTCAGCAGCTGGTTTTATATATGCATGAGGTGAAGTATTACTGCTAGAAGAGCTTTCTGAAGATATTCAGAAGTAAATTAAAGAAGCTACCCAGCTGGTGATTTTAATGAATAGGTAAAAATAATGAGAAAAGAATGAAAAAAAAAAATCATCAGACACAGAGCATGATTTCACTGGAAGTATTTTCTTAAGCACATAAAGTAAGCATTTTTAAGGTTAAGAAACAAACTGGTGTCCAGCATGAGCTTAAAAGTAATTTACTGCTCCTGTGATCTAAAACAGAACACACTGTAACACTCTGTCATGGTTTACATCCACACTGGGGTGGAAGAATATTAAAAAACAAAATCTCCCACATGCCTGCAGGTGATCGTTCTAGAATACAAACTATGTTCCACCAACAAACTGATAGAATGAAATTTATCAGAAATTTAATTAAAGCAAGTCAAATGTGCAAAATTAAAAAGAAGAAATACAAAATCTGTCCAAGCTCCCCTTCACCAAATTAAAAAAAAAGAGAACTGACTTCCATTTTTTATTCTTTCCTGTGTAAGAGGAAAGAATAAAATCTATTTTTTACATCTGGAAAATTCTAAATGCAGCTAAGTAAGCCCACTCCCCTACGTGAGGCCACACAAAAATACTCTTTAAAAGAAAGATACTGGAATGATCATCAGTGCGGGGCCATCAAGCTGACCCTGACCATGACCCTGAGCAACCTGACCCATTGAGATACTGGGAGCAGGCACTTGGACTTCATGGCCATTGGGAATTCCTTCCAAATTCAATTATGACTCTACCCTACTCCTAAAAAAAAATCCCAATACAATTTTCCAGAGGGTTCCAATTCACCAAGGACTTAAACAAGTTTTCTTCGGAGAGAGAAACTAACTGTATTCCTAGAGAATTGTTTTTTCTTACTAAATCTCCTTCCTCTGACGTAGAAATTTCTGTATCCATGGAACACCCACTGGAAGAGAGGTCCAACACATGCCCTGGTTAGACATGAGCTGATTTTACTTGGGATATTTGTACTGACTGGAGAGGCAGCAACTTTCAAAGAGAAGACAAATAATGATTCTTTTCACCTCAGCCACAGTCAGATACTACACATTTTGTGCCTTGGCTGCTTTCATGGTATTTCTGGACAGTATTTTGAAGACTTCTCAACTTTTTGTCAAACAATTATGAATCTTCTGGTTCATGCACTCCCAGATTGCTTCAAAAACAAGCACCCATTCAAACCACATCACATTACATGACTACCTTAAAGAAAATAATTTTGCCATAACGGAGGCAGTGGAATTCTCTAGGATTACCATAGGATTGAGCAAACATGAATGAATCAGCTTACTGTAGATCCAAATGGACAGGCATGGGGGAAATTCTATGTTCTTCCTCTAGCATACTGTGCTATTTCATACATATATGCCTTATAAATATATATATATAGGTTTACTAAAGTAAGTCCTATATAGTTATATTTTCCCATTTTCCATCTCTGTGTGGCAGTGTTACATGGCAGTCCCTGGCTGGAGAACAGATTATTTCTTCAGCATTTTGAAAGTGCATAAACCCCTTTTTCTTTGGAACTCATCTCTCTAAGGAAAGAGGGACACTTTCTGAGAGAAATACAAAATATCATTTTTGTTTTTAATGTTTGTCTTGCATTTCTATTGCTCCCTGTACTACTGGCACATTTCTCTGGATTCCCAATTTGAAGAAAATAACTTTCAGGAAAAATTTACATAAACCCCTCCAAACTTTGCAAGAGTCTCAGTTATATCTGAGATTGTCATTTCAAGACTGAGAACTATTCATTGAACTGGAGATAAAATGTTTTCAGACTCCTCCACCAGTCACAGAACAGCTTTGCTTTGCTTTCCCCAGAAGAGGCAGAGAGAGACAGATAATTCATGTGGCAGCTGGTCTCCCTGTGGGCAGTGTGCTGTACAGACACTTTATCATCAGGCTAAATGAATATATTTAATTTTCACATAATGAAAATTGCCATTTCAGAAATAACCACTGTCTATTATTATTTTATTTAATAAAACCCTTAAAAGAAAAACAAAATATGGAAAAAAAAGAACAAAGTCTGAGCGCCATATTTGAAAAAAACACAGGCATGGATTTTTAACAAGTCTCCATTTTCCTGACACAATATTAGAGGTATGTATGATGATTCCAAAATTATCCTTTTTCGAGATATTTATTCTCATTATTCTGTATTTGCCTCTGCCCACAAGTTTGTCTAGGCTTGTTTCCTAGTCCCACTGCCATTCCCAGTACCTCTGCCATCCCCTGCAATCTGTAGAAATAGAAACTTTCCTAAACAAAGCTGAAAGAGACCAGATTAAATGGACTAGAACAACCATTTACCTTTTTTTTTTTAATGCAACATTAAAACTTGAAAATGCAGATTTTTTAATTTTTTCCTTATTTACAAGCTATTCTTCCATTTTTGGGGGCTGAACTTGAGGAGTAGGCCAGGTAAGTAATTAATATCTGCAACATTTTTGATATACTATTAATTTGCAAAAGTTATTAATTGCTCAATAATGGTTTTTATCTGCAACAATTTTGTTGATTTTTAAGCACACTGTGGATCCAACAACACACAAATTCTGAACCCTGTACACAGTAGTTAGATTCAGCATAACTGTAGCAAGAAAAAAAAACACAGGAGAATTAAATCTACAGCTTCAAAACAATGTTCTGGATTCAAAACACATTTGATACACATGATGAGATGACTGACACTTGCAATTTTATGAATATCTGCTGGCTACTATTATTTTAAGCTTTTTTCAAAAGGAAGAATAATAAATTTTAAAATGCTGTGGAAGTGATGATTAGTGCAAAACCAGAAACAACACTTACTAGGAATGAAAAGGCTTTGATGTGTCAAAATTAAAAACTTCTAAATTAACCACATTTTTGTTTTGCTCTATTTTGTTTTGCATCGTATTAATATTGGTTATTGTAGCTGTTTTATATCCACAGTATGTGCCATTCTAATAACTTCACACTTCATTTCCTTGATCTTGTTGAAAAAATTATATAATAGGTCATTTGCTAAGCAAGCTCAAGATTTGTATACAGGGCCATATTTCTCTTGCCAGATTGCTTTTTAGCACCAAACATACTTTTGATGTTAGTTTTGTGCTTTTCAATTTTCTTTGAAGACTGGAGAACTACCAGGATCTTCTAATATGATCTGAATAAAAATTCTTGTTGTTGAAATACATTCTGCTCTTCTTCCATTAACAGAAATCCATCTACTAAAGATAATCTTAATTTTAATTTCAACAACACAAAATTTGGGGTTTGGCTATTACCAACCAGAGATCAAAGCAAACACTTTATCTCTGTGTTGATATTTGCTCCTTCTCATTTCGCTGCCCTCTCAAAAGACTGTCAGCAAAATAAAAAAGTAATATCAAGCTGGGATTGCCTGGTGAAGATGACTCAAGAAAGAAGATTCCAAATGATAGTTTCTTTTTGAGCGATGAAATCATACATCACAAATTGCAAACTCGCCTCCTGGAACAGCTGTTTAAATCATGCTTATTTTGCAATTAATGCAAAAGCACAATTTACCACTCATTGTTGAGAACTTTCAAATGCAGTGAGACTAGTAAGTTTTGATTTCTAGTTCTAACTGCTTGCAATTTTTGTTTTCTCTCTTTTTTTTTAAGGACATTTATTGAAATCCTCTTTACATTATTATTATGTCACCTTCTTTATGTTGTTGCCATTGTCTTTGTATGCAGAACATACAATATAAAATATTATATATGTATACATGTTACATACATGTGTGCATGTAACACACATAATATACGGCTATTTTTTAGATTATAGAAAATTTTCATTTAGCAAAATCTCTCCTTTCCTGGAACTAGGTAGATGGAAAAAAAGGTTAAGGCTTTCCCCATGATCATTATATGGAAGAGGTGAGTCAACAAACAATCACAAACTAGTTATATTAAAGAGCACTTTTAAAAGATTATTCCTTTTGAACTACTACTGTTAGATAAATCTAATTGTAAATATCAGTTTATCTGTTCATAGTCATACATTTAAAAATTTAGCACTTGAGTTACCTAAAAGCAATGATCACGTGAGAAGTTGCATTAAAAACAAGCATAACTCTCAAGCTAAAAAGGAAATCTTTTTTTACTTTGTAATTCAGCTCATTCCACTCAATTTTTGGTAATCTCTGTGCTCTTCTCAAAAGATGCAAATGAGTGTTTCAACACCATGGACTACACAAGGTCTTATTTGCTTCTGCTGCATTGCAGGAGGATAACTAAGTTCTGCAGTAATGACCTGTACATAAAAAACTAAGAAAAGTATTTTTTTCCCCTAGAGAAACAAGATAAAAATCAAAAAAAACCTCTGGATTTAGACTTTCTGACTTTTAACTGTCAACAAGTTCTTAATAAAAAGAGCACACACAGATGTAACATCTTTTTTATCTGGGGAAAAGGAAATGCATTCCTCATTAAAACAACCACCGTCTCTAACATAACATTACTGAAAGTCATAAATAGTCAGTTCTAAGTCTTAGGTAATAAAACTATTATCAAATTCACCATTAAGTTATTGCATCTTCTAAAAATAAAGAATAAACATGGGAGCAGGGCTCACTCCCCCAAGAAATCATTTCTTTCTGTCACCATGACTACATTAGTCTCATTCTCTTACACTTCTTTTCAAGCTTCTACAGCCACAGCTTCCTGCCTCTTTATGATTTCCAAGCTGAAGCTTAAGGAGCAGAGATAAGAGGTTTGAGGCAGAGATAACATAAAAAAGCAGTTTCAGGGGAGGAGAAGGGGAAAGGAACCCTTTGGGGTTAAGACATATTGTTAGCTGGAGCATCCAGAACAAGCCTTTGACCACTGTACCTTTGGTTAACCACGTATCATTTTCCTGTCTTCTTGCTGTTCTGCTATGAGGATCATCCTTCACACTTTTGATTTTATGAAAGACTGTAATCCCACACGGATGAACACAGTGTCCCTCCTCAAACCTGACTCTCAAAAGAGGTAAAAATAAAAGTTTACAGACCCCAACAATTTAATAAACTAAGATCCATGTCCCTGTAGAGATATTATTGGGGTTTGTGCATTTTATTGGTACTAGATTTTTCTCATTTTTTTTTTCCCCCCATTTAAGCACTAAATTTTGGACTTTCTAAAACTCGTATGCATACACAATTAATATATACACACAATATTTATTCATGTACATATACTAAACATTGCTAAGACTGACAGAGACCAAAAAATTGCTAATGAAGAAAATGGATGTGGTAGCTCTTTAGACCTTCAAAGCAGTGACTTAATAAGAATGCCAAAGATTAACGTAACTATACTAAATAACTATATTTTTCTCCTTTGTTTAAATGAAGAAAGTTATTTAAAACAGGCAATTTATAAATGGCTACCCCTCTTTGGAATATAATTTCCACCATGCACATTTTCCACATCCTGTACAAACAAGAGTAACAGCCAGTGAGGAGTAACTAAGCACTAAGTTACCAATAAGTTGCTGCTCACAAGATTTCCACTGCCTGGAGTTTCTCCATATGTTGCTAAATTATCTTATAATGAGGATATTAACTTTCTGAAATCTAAACTGAGTATTAGTCAGTATGGAGCAAAAATACCAAATGTTAAACTTATATTTCCAGAGGACTTACAGATCGCGCAAAGTTGGATCTTCCTCCTCCTCCTCCTCTTTTGCAGTTCTCGTTTTCTCCCTCAAGAGCTGTCAAATACCTGGCAGCTCATCCTAGTCCTCAGCCTTGCACCTCATAAAGCTGCTCTAATTCAGAAGTGTAAAGAAAACCCAACACAGTGACTCTGGGAAAGAAAAGTCAGTGGTTATGTGACAGACGCAATCATCAGTTTTCCCTATGATTTTTTTCCCCTGACTTCCATCATTCAGATAAAATGTCATCACCAATTTGGCATGCAGGTCTGAAGGAATACGCAGCAGTCAGAGATTTGCTGTGTGACCTGGAGAAAGGGTCAGAAAGGGAATCCAGCACTGAAATACCAGCTCATCACACAGCACACTGTGGAAGTTGGTTCCCTCTTCCTCCTTTATTCCACAGAAGTTATAAATAAGTGAAGTAAAAAAATATTAAAAATAAGTTTTTTTCCATTTGAGTTCTCATCCAAAATCTCTCTCTCCCCTCTCCAACCTTTTATTACTCTATATGCAGGTTTAATTACAGTGCAACTATTGGCACTTCCTCCAGGATCTTAATGCAGTTGCAGTGGTATAAACAGCCCAAGTGTCAGAGGGTTCGAGGAGATTTTGGGCAGGACCTGCCAAAGAAAATTAGAAACTCTAAATAGAAATTCTGCAAAACCATATTGCCTATTTGAGATCCCACCTAGATAGTTTCCAGTATACTGAGCAACTTGGATTAAAAAAAAATCCAGTTAATATTTAAATTATCTGTTCAATAATACAGCACTGACAGGCTCCTGCAAGTCATCTGGTTATACAGATACTATCCTGGTGCTCCTGACAAAGATGAAGTAAACTTTTCAACATCAGTGAAATAAATTAACCAATCTTTTTCCCCATCAACAATTATTATCTTCACCTTTTGCAACAGGAACACATGCTTATATGAATCAGCATAGAAAATAACTCTCAGTAAGAGACAAGAGTTTCTGCATAAACCAAATTCATTTTTCAGAACAGCCAAGTTTCACCCCCTCTAATTACTGAGAGTTCTTTATGCCATTAGAGCTAACATATCAGCTGAAGACATGCATGTTTTACATGAAAGGGAAGGCTTCAGAGTATTATTTATACTGACACCTGAAATGAATGCTGCTTCTAAAAAGACATCCCTGAACTTAGAATTCATCTGTTACCCAAACTTTACTTCATCAGACAGGAAATTGAAGGGAGTGTGCATAGGAGAAGTGAATTTATTTACCACTCAAGCTTTGTGCTGATATTTTCACTTAAATTTAAGCTATCTTCAGTATGGATAAGCAGGACTCTAGGATTTTTTAAACTTCCTTGTCCAGATTTGTCATAGCAGAGCTCTCAAAACACAGCTGAACCAAACAATTAGAGATTAGAGGCAGCAAGAATATAAACTTTGTTAATATTAAAGGATTCCTACTGAAGGCATGAGTAGCTTCTCTGAATTTGTTTTTAAGATGGTAAACACATCCCCATCAAAGCTGGTAAAGAACCTCTCCAGCTTCTTTTCTCCCTCTTAAGACATTATGCAGACACAGAAATTTTAAATGACTTTGACTGCTGACTTTCACAGTGGTAACAGGGAAATTGCAGCAAACAGACTAAAAAGAGCACACTATTGCTCCCTGATAGCTAATCTGAAACATTTGCAGCTCTTGGAAGTTATTCCTTCTAAAGATGAACAATGAGAGCCAGCAGCTTCCCCTGGCAGGCTCAGAGACTGACTATCATGATCTTACCTTGATCAAGAGATATTTTCTAACTGAGGGAGAGCAGATCTTTGGCAGTTCCCACAAAGTACATTATCTGGAATAAAACCCTTCCCCTTGCCAGCAGGCTACCCTCCTTGCAGCTCTCTTATCTGTTCTAGATTATAAGAAGCCTTTCATGAGTTAGGCATAGAAGCAATTTGGAAGCTTTCTCAAAAGCTTGAACTTTAAGACCTACTAAATAAGGCTTAATGTTTATAAATGACATGTCAGAGTAACTGAGGAGACTCTGGGAGAAGCTTTCCTGTCTTTTTTTATTAGAGAGACAGTGTCTTTTTAGTGCCTGGAGACACAAAAAAGAAGTCATCAACTGACATCACAACCTGGAAAGTTACAAAGCAGCGTTGCAGCAAAGGAAAAAATCTCAAATACATGCTTTTTTTTTAAACATAAACCCCAAATATCCTTTGCCACTATACTTGAGTTACTACCTGAAAGATGCTCTCAAAAGAGTAAAACACGAAAACTTAAAATTGTCACTGAATTCAAATGTGTCCTCTGAGGACCATAGCAACCTACCTTTGGAAAAGGTTTTTACTTAGATAGTATTGTCCAAAACAGAAACCCCAATAAAGTAGGATCAGGGCCAAGCCTAGGTCTAAATTTCTGTGAGCAGATTGTTAGAGGTTCTCGCATATTTCCTTTGATAAAAGCTAATTTGCCTTTTTCTAAGCTCAAACCAACCTTTTAATACACAAATACTTGGAACTGGAGACTGTTATGAACAAATGAATCTTCATAACATCCCTGAAGCATAGTATGAGGCAACAAAGTCTCTTTGTTTAGTGTTCAACATCATGTGACTTCAAGTTTTTTGGACAGGAGATGGATAAATACCAACCTTTACAGTGCTCATATCAACTCATGACAGACCACATAAAAATAAAGCAACTTTACACACTTTCTTGTATCTAACCAATTCACTAAAATTCTGGCTTAACCAAAGAGCTAGAAAAAAGCACTAGAACTGTTCTATTTTGGTTATTGTACAGTACTTTTAGTTCCTATTTTATAATACCTGTGTTAAGAAAAAATGCAATGACAACTGATGAAAAATATTAATGAAAACTGTCCCTAGAAAATAAAAATTTTTAATACTGCATAATATATTGTAAAGCCTTAACTTTCATCAACCAACATAGTTCAGAAAAGACCCAGAAGAAATAGTTCACTCACTTGTTGAATTTTTCTCAATATGGAAAAGTAAGACTTCCAGGAGTCCTGAACTCCAACCTATGAATATGAAATACTGTGTGTCTCCTACCTAACTGTGCTACTGCTACAGATATTTCATAGATTATATTTGTTAGTTCTAGAGGTTTACTCAACATGCATATTTTGCCTAAATTGCTCTCACTTCAAGTCTGAATCTCCTCTTACAAATCATCTTATTTATTCTCAGTTTTTTGTTATGCAGTAAGTACTAAAGCATTTTTTCAGAATTGTTTGTCACTGTTTTTCTTTTGCTCTACCAGAACCACCACTCCAGTTGTAACATTCTGTAAAACACAAGGTTGGTATGTCACATTTTTACTTCTTTACCCTTACCCTCTGCTCCCATAAGCTATTTGATCTGCATTTAGTATTTGGAAGGACATACAATCAATTTTCACCTGAAAGATTAAAAAGCAATTACAAAGGATAAACTCCTGTTTTGTACAAAACAAGGATAACACCCTAAGCAGGATAAACTACACAGTGCCTCAGGTTTCCTCTCATCAGATGGCATCAGAGGCAGAAGATAGAGTGAAATTGCTGGGGATGGTGATGATCTAAAAAGCTACACCAGGGCTGTACTTCTAAAAAACTTTCAAAATATATACTCACAACAACAAAGGGGTTTTATATTTGTTTGTGGCCAGCATTTACCTGTTTTTACTCAGAGCAAGATACTGCCAAAGAAGGTGGTCATATCCAGTACATCCCAAGAGTTTTGCAAAACACAAGTGTCTAGTTTGTGGATTTTTTTAAACCCACATACTGCATGCTTGTTAGGTTTGAAGGGTTTTCAAAAGAGAAAGGGAGAAAAGCACATCATAAGCTTATAACAGGCCTTCAAAATTCTGCTGCTTACAAAGGGCATAACCCATCCCTCTCTATCTCCTTTGGTTATCTTCAGTAGTCCAGGTGTCACATCAATTGCTTTAGGCTTTCTACATCTCCAGTATTCCTGGTATAATCTTTTGAAAATAAGGTTCAGGTGCACTTCCTCCTCTTCTTTTGGTAATTGTGTCTGCAAGGTAACTCCAGAACTGCTGGATGAAGAGATTATCAAATAGATAAAAATCTATGCAAGTAAATCTACTGGTTATTTCACTGAAGCGAAAAAGTACAGTTTAAATACATTTTTAAGAGTGCAGAATGATTTTTAGTAGATTTGCTGTACCAACTACCAGAAGCTTTATAAAAACACTCTAACTCTGCTTGCTGGTTTGGAACAAGAACTAAAAGGAAAACAGAGGGTTCAGTTCATTAACACAACCCCATTTTTTTGCTGCTTTTTCAAATTAATTGGCTTAATTCTTTGTTTCAAACTGTTGTTAAATGTAAAGGTTGCAAAAGTTACTCCTGATTTAGTCTGATTTTCTCACAGAACAGGCAAAATACTGTCCACAGGAATATGATCTGTCATCCACATAACTATCTCTGCATAAAAACACTGAGGTAAGTTCTAGCCACTGCATTCTCCATCCTTGCCTCAGAATGACTCTGTACTGCAGTGTTAACAAGCTATTCTAACCTGGATTAAAGAATGCAAGTGCCAAGAGCAGTTTTCTTTAAGGGACACAGGCTCCAGCACTGGATGAATTGACCCCAGCACTTTCCAGAACAAGGCAGCCCAGAGTGAGTGTTTTTCTGCTCCACTTAGGTGAATATTTGCACTCCAATAGCTCAGGCCGACACAGTGACAACTCTCATACTTTAAATAGCTTGTGGGCACCTTTTATTTGGTGCCTGTTAACACTCCTGGTCTCAGTTTCCACAAAGCTACTTTCCATCATTAGCTGATTAATTAACTGTATTTAGATAAATCTCACATCTGAAAATCAATCCAGTTCATAAACCCCAAAAACCACCCAAAGCACTTCCACGGTTGATGCATGTTCTGTGGTTTACCTTCCTTAGTTTCAAAATAGATTGAGATTGATGTTTGCAGACTAATGCACTCAGTAAGGCTTATTAAATATTTCTATTACTTGACCTGAACAGCAAATCTTCTCCTGCTGCACTGTGTTTATTTGTGCTGAAACTCTCTGTTTGTGGCTACAAATTATTTCTGCTTTCATATGAATACTTATTGGTCATATAGCCACTACCACTATTAAACAAATAAAAGCATTATAGAAATCAGTGCGTTAAATTGTAAAACTCAAAGGTTTAGCTATCAGTTTCAGGTTCTCTAAGTATACAGTAAAGACAAATGGGAAATTATTGTCAATACTGAGGCTACACTATACAGATAACTGAATTCAGATTAATGTGTTCTGATGTTTTAGCTTGCTACAGTTTTGGGGCTTTTTATATTGAAGTTTGTTAATGATTTAGGCATGCTTTAACAGCTTCCTAAAGGGTTTGAGTAAGTAACAAAAAGCTACAGAACAAAAATAAACCAACAGTGCTCCCTCAGACGCTCTGGAACCCAGAGTGGGAATGCATTGTTTTTAAAACAGGAAATTCTTTGGTGCCAGGATGACTCCAGCCTCAGCTTTCTGTAGCATGCTTCACTCACCATACATGCAGAATGCACTTTAATTTCATCCTTGGGTTGTATACACACATTCCCGGTATTTTTAGAAGCACTTTAAAAGTATAAAATCTATTCCCTATGCCCTCATCAATTTGAAATTACCATTTTAAGGCTGATTAAATAAGGATTAGCGCCAATGTTCTACTTATTAGTCTGTGTCTTCAGCTGGAACTGATGATGTAGTATTTGTCAATAACTAGTTCACTGCCTTAAATTCTGCAAAAAGAAACCTCTGCAAGACAGTCCATCTGTCAGAAGATTTTACACCAGGCTCCCATGTAGAAGAAACCCATCTATTATGGGATGATACAAGCTTAAAGTGGCATGTATCACAGCTGTTTGATTACTACTGGGAAGATGACTTGCATCCCCCTTGCAGCCCTGTACCAGAATCCAGCAGTGATGGATTGAATTTCCCTGGCTTCGGCGTGATGATGGATTACCTCAGCAATATGTGCAGGAGAGGTAAAGTCTGGTCCAAAATTAACATCAAGCCTAGAAGATGCTGGTCTAAGTGGTGATTTCCAGCACATCTGAATAGCTAACAAAACATTTCGAGCACCTTTCAAAAGTCTAAACCCATGAGACTGTAATCTGGGATTTCTCCATTGGAATAAAAGATCCTTATTATGCAAGCCCCTGCAAGACACAAATCAGGCAGCAGGTTCAGAAATTTCCTCAGTTTCTTCACAAAGTCTGACCTCAAACATGCTCTGCTGTCCCCACACACCCCATTCCAGTCACTTCATGCAAACAGCATATCCTGACTAACAAAACATCGTGCTATGAACTGAGATCTACATTACTGTTGGTCTACCAAGCAGAAAAAAGAAAGCATCAAGTTTTTTAAATCAGTGTTACTACACCCAAAAAGAGAAGCAAGAAAACCCCCAAAGACTTAAATATCACACTGAATTGTCTTGTTTCAACAAAACTATTGTCAAGTGCCAGTATTTCACATATAAATACCACTATTTACTTCAGTATGTTCCTTAAACACAGTTTTGACTGCAGTCTGTTTTTAGGCATTTTGTGGCTTTTTCTTTGCATTTTCAGGTTCTCAGTGTAATGGACCTACATATGTTATTACAATACAGAAAACTTGGGCTGGACTCCATTCACATAGTGCTAGCAAGTCACTAAACACAATTAGCTAATTTAAAATCTTCTTTAAATTGTACTGCATCATATTTTGTGTCATAATTTGACATAATATTTTATGGCAGCTACTAAGATTTAGAGGTAAGGTTCAAATTACAATATGCATGAGAGGTTCAAATCTTGCTTTCATCTTTAAAAGAGGTTTTGAAAGAGAAAAAACCAGAATAATTTCCTTTAAATTACATTTCCCTTACCTGAAATACTTAAATTTCAAGAAAAGAGGGGAAAAAAAAAAGTAAACCAAACAACACAATTTAAACTTGGCATCTTATTTATGCTTCCCTCACTTCTATTCAACAGTTTCACTTCCATATCTTCTTATCCTCAGAAACTAAACACCTTTAGAATCCATCAATGCTTTACACTTCAATAAATTTTCCAGTATTTTTTTCCTAACATAAAAAAAAAAAATCAAAAAAAAAAATCACTCAAGCTTTTTCTCAGCCCTTCCTGATATCTTTCGATTTCCCCCTTTTTTCTTTGTGCATGAATAAAGAGTTCATTTAACATTAGCCATCCTCCCCTCAAATACATAAATTTCACTAAAGTACCCATAAAATATATTCTTTTTCAGTCAGCCTCCTAATCTTTCTTCATAAATTAAATCTTTGAAGCCTGGTATGATTTTTTGTTTCTTCTCTTAGACCACTGAAGAGAAATTATCTAAGAATTAGTACTGAAAACTTCAGCCTGGGATTTGGTCTAAACATTGCATTCAAAAAGCTAAGAATTCTATCTTTTGAATGTGGATAATGCTCAAACACCATTTTTTCTCTCTACTTGCAGCAATGTGGTTTTTTTATACTGATCTCATGCTGAACCAAGTGGGTAAAGAGAAAAAAACATTGCCATTTTGTTGAAAATCTGCAGCCCATTACCTCCCAGTTAACCCTCTTATAGGAAAGAAAGATTTTAAAGCAGATTTTCATCCATAATTGTCCCTACACAACCCTGCCAAAAAAAGCAATTTTGTTCTTAAGGGGAACCTTCATTTCCAACACTCCTTAATTTCACCTTCAGGGAAGTTCATGTATCCCAAGTCTCTTTCACAGAAAGTAAATATTACTCTTTAAAAAGTCATAATGCAGTTTTGTTAAGTTAAGAAACAGCTGTAAGGTGACATGTTTTCCCTAGAGCTTCAATGTGATGACACTGAATTAGAAGCTCCAGTTGAGAAACAGTTAAGAGCAAAGGAATTGTGTCGATGTGCATGTTAGTACAACAAGTCTTTGATCATGATCAAGCCCATGGGCACCATCATTACATAAATATTAAATTGCCTCCACAAAATCATATAAAGAAATGGTTGCTAAGCAAAATATTCAAAAGAAGGAAATGCCAGACTCAGGGTAGCCTGAAAAATCCAGTTCTTGTCTACTATAATATCATTCCTAATTGAAGGGTAAAATATTACCTTTTGTCACCAGGACTCCTGCATATTGCAGTCAAAGAGATCACTACAAACTTGCTTTCATGCCTGTTATGCTCACTGTACAGTCCTGTGCCTAAAAACACAAACCTGTATCTATTATGGTACATTAAAAAAAGAAATATTTTTCTTGTGAACTTGTCTATCGTGTTCTGCTGATGCATTTACAGAATTTCACAAACCTCACAAATTTATTTTCAAAAACTCTCTTTATGGAATTAAGTATTATTCTTGAATCTGTGTTACAGCTGTGCACTAAGTCCCGGTTTCTGGCAGTCACATGCAACATCTCTAGGGTGTCCTGGTTTCATGTGGGATAGAGTTAATTTTCATCCTGGTAGCTGGTACAGTGCTGCATTTTGAATTTAGAATAATGTTAATAATATGCTGATGGTTTAGTTGTTAGTAAGTAGTGCTTAATCTAAGTCAAGGACTTTTCAGTTTCCCATGTTCTGCCAGTGAGAAATGTCACAAGGAGCTGGAAGGGAGCATGACCAGGATAGCTCAGCTGTCTGGGAGGGAGGAGTAAGTGGCTTTGAGGGATTTGGTTGCTGGCTGCAATTAAAACACTACAGAGGAAATCTCACCTGAATCCAACATTCTCAAGTCTAGACCTATTCAATACTGCAAACTTTCTTTATGAGCCAGGACCACTCAAAGTAGAAATCCTCCATGTCAGTGCCTTAAGACACTGCATGATTAACTGTTTATACAAGTTGATTACCTCATTTTGCCTTTATTCTTTCTCTGTCTCATTATTTAATTGCAATGTCATGGATGATTTCATCTTGTTTTAAATCAAATAGCAGAAAACAAAATAATTCCAAAACACAGAACACTGAAAAATTAGTTTTATAGCAGATCTCTCTTGAAGTTATACTCTGGATAGTGAAAAAACTCCCCACTGAATCGATCACAATAAACAACAACAATTTCATATAAATTCAAAGGACTCCCTTTCCAAGGGTTTTGAAATATATTTCAAAACTCTTCGAGACACAGCTACAGAGATAGTGCATAACCCTTGGAACCAAAGATAAAAGAAACACAATCACACACCATACCATTGTAATTGTTATTACATTCACACTTTGCTTCAACCACTTGCATTTGCAATGCAGCTGTTGCTATACTGACAGAACACCAGGACCAAACAAACAGAACCACCATCTGCCTGTACTTCAGTTGGCCCATTTTCCTACCATTTTTCAACTAGTAAATAACTAACGATTTTAAAAGGTGCCTAACACGCGAAATTATTTTATTAAAGAGTTTCTATTTTGGTCATGTATCAACAAAAAAATGCACACTTATGGGTACATTGTAACAAGTCAGTCACTGTTGAAAACCAGTCAACAGTTCTAAACTAATTTATTGCAAATTCCATAAAGGGGATTTAATAACTGAATTTTGGCTATTGATAGTGGATAGTGACCTGCTAGTAGCATTATGCCTTCACAGATGTTTAAAACACATGAAAAGAAATAAACTGAACAGCATTACTTTTCAACAGACAAAGAACTCACTGAGAGGCATTCTCATCTTCCATTAGCTTACTTCTTCCCTACAATGCACTCAGGTTTTGTACAGATCCTGGGTCACTATCACTGGTGGGAATGAAAGTGTTCTTACTCACAGCTACCCTACAGAAAACCTGGATTGCCACAAGTGAAGCAGAAGGGGATGTGGATCTGATCCTCAAACTGAGTCAGCCACCACAATCCCCTGCAGCAGGAACCCCCAGGAAAGAGCCAGCTGCTGCCAGGGCATCTCATCATCACTGCTAAAGCCAGCACAGCTCCCAGTCTTTAGTCATGAGATCAAAACCAAAAAAGGACTGTCATGGTACCCCAGCACTCAGATGGGTGAGTGACAGCAGCCACCAGAGGGGCAACAGATGGAGAGGAAGAGGTTCCAGGGGAGAAAAACTGAATAGACACTCTGGAAAGTATCCCTGGAGACACACAGAGGGAACATCTTCAGTTAAACGTGGGGATAGCTAAGATTCCCAGGGCACACAGAAAGAACAAAAGGGACTCTGAAAGAGAACAAGCAAACGAGCATGGCCCAAGGGACCCTGAAGCCCTGAAATCAGGCTGAGCAGATTCTGGGTAAAATCCTCATACTGACATGCATAGCTTCTCTGCCAGATCACCTTCCCTCCTGCAAGGCATGGAAATCCTTCAACTTGTAAACTCAGCACATGGTGACATCAAAGTGTTTGGTCTCCATCTAAGTCTCCACATTACCAACAAGGTGTCCTAAACCACATCAGCAGCACACACCTCAGAATAGATGGAAAGTCAGCTTTTGGTTGGTGAGTCTGATTCAAGAGGGCATCCATTTGCACTGCCATCCTCCCAACAAAATGAGAAAATGCAACTTTACTGCACTTGAATTAGTTACTCTTTCTTGAAATACCTCTACCTGTATGGCAAAAGCATATTTCATGTACTGCAAAGGCCTTTGCTCTGATACAATAATGGTTCTGATGCCTTAGGAGTGTGTTTCAGATACAAACACCTGGCAAGTTTCAGTTTTCTCATGACAGAGATCCAGCTGGCACTGTCATGCAGCTAACATGGGCACATTCCCTGTGGATTTCAAGTTGTCTCTGGAGATCAGTGTGCTTGTAGGCTCCACTGTTTAATATTACCACCCAGTGAGACTGACTTTCTGCAGGCTCCTCCAATCTGTAGAACCAAAATGTGAATATAAGGCCTCCCTGAAGCATGCTCAGGCTGACAGTTGCCTGCATTCTGTATTCAGAGATACAAATTTTACTCTTTCCTCATAGAAAATGCTTGTATTTGAAGATGTAATTGGAAGGAAACCCATTCTTCCTAAATACTTCTGGGTAATGCACTAAAAAAGATTGATTTTAAACTTTCCCAATATTATCTCCCTTCAAAAGGAAGAGGGATCCAATGATACTGTCATGTCACACATCAGTGACTGAGTCCTGTAATCAGAGGAAACAATTTCCCATCACACTGAGACCCTGAGAAATATTCCTTACATCATCTCATCCCTGGGTCAAACATTACTCGGGACAATCCTGCCTGAGCACAGTTTCTGCCCTGGGATGGGGAAATTGGGAGCAGATTCTTCTCCATTATCATGAATTCAATGCTTCCACAAGCCCTGATGTAGCCAAAATTGGACGAAAATAAAGAAAGTGGTAAAGAAGCCAAAAACCTCTTCTTGCCTCTAATCATCTATTCCTGCACTATGTAAACTGACACAGAGTGCAGGGGCAGCACTTTGGCTTTATCTATTTACACTGCCTATGAGATTTGATACTTATTTTGGGGGTAAAAAAAACACAGAATAAAACACACACAAAAAAAAAACAAACATAAAAAACCCCAAAAAACATAGAAACAAGCCCCAAACCACAGCATATTCCCCTTAGCAAAAATTTTTCAGCAATAATAGAGAGGAAAAAGAGGAGAGAGAAAAAAGAAAGCTAAGACTGAAAATTAAAAATGGTAGGAACAACAGCATGTAAATTCAAATTATTTAAAGTCTAGAAATGCAAGGGGAAGGATAAATCTTAGGTTTTAGCAGACAGGAGGAATGGTACCCTAATTCCAGCAGGAGTGTGAAAGTAAAGTCCCCAGAACATCTGAAATAGGGTCAGTCACCCACCAGGACAGTTTCCTGGCAGTTGAAACCACAGCAGATGGGAAAAGGGCAGAACTCATCTCTCTGAACAAGCCTCTCAAGTCAACAACAGTTCATAGCTGACTTGGGCAAAGTCAGGCTTACATCCTTTGTTCTGGGCTTCCTCTGCTAACTGCTCACTGAAAGCACTAAAAAGATTCAATTCTTCTACATTTCTCCTAGTACAATTCTTCTAGAAGTGGTCTTTATCTAGATGGGCTGAGAAAATGTTCTGGCTAGCAACCAGCTTCCTTCAGGCAGAAATTCAAACTCAGACATTCACCTGTTTGCAAGAAGTTGCTAGTAATTTGAACACAGAATTGATTAGAATCAAATTTCACACGTGCCCCTCTCTGGGTGAGTCCTATGCAGCTGTGTCAGTTTAGACGAGCAGCACTCTCTCAGGACAAATCTGATCATTCCCACTCACAACGCTTTGGTTCACATCTACCAGCGGTCCTGAGAGGCACTAACAGATTTCCTGAAGATGAAACTAAACTGGATATATTCCATGAACACCTGTAGTGCTCTCCAGCCTCTGACAGATGCTCCAAGTCCACTCAACAAAAGCTTTCAAAAAGGCACAAAGCAGGTCCTCAGTACCAGCCCTTTCAATCAACTGCCCCGTCCCTAATGCCACTTGATAAGGCAGAGATGGCCTCGGAGTTCACAGCAATAATTTTCAGTTTGGTCTTTCCTATATGGTGCTAGAGAAAAGATTTCCAATTTCCACCTTCTCACCTAAAACATGTGTCCTGTACTTTGGAGTTCCTAAAGTACATGGCACTGGAAAAATGGAAACCAAGGCTTGGTGATCACCAAAGGAAGAACCATTTCCCCAAAATAAACTAGGACATTGGCCAAAATGAACTTGTTGATACAACTAATTCACTTTTGCTTGTATTAAGAGGATTTTTTAAATTTCTGTCCAGGCATTTTTCTCGTGATGCATTCAATACAATTTAATTGCTAAATAGAACATAGGACAAGCTATGAAAAGGAATTGCAACTAATACGCATCAAAACACACGAATTCAACAAATTATTTAAGTACATTTGGAAGTTTAGGAAACTGTACAATATCTTAAATTCTTGCAGCCCCCTCAACTTCACCTAAATGACTGCTTTTGACTATTTATGCCAGTTACAACCTAAGAAAATTCTTCCCTTTTCCTCCAGGAAGATCTGTTATAACTGTTGCCCAGAGACAAGCTCCTAAAAAAAATCTTAAAAAAAAAAAAAAAAACAAACAGAAAAAAACAAACAAACAAACAAAAAACAAACAAAAAAAACCCAAACAAAACAAACCCAAAACTTTCATTTTCTGCAGTTCACGACTGACTTTTTTTGTATTTAAGGTGGCCTTGAAACAAACCACATCCATTATGACACCAAAAGAACTACGTGAAAATTGCTGTACTGGTAACACACATTCCAATAGTAAGTTACTAAGAAGGTCAAGCTACCTAACCTAGGTAGTAGTGCAAGCTGTCTAAGAGAGAGAGTGAACAAAGAAAAACACACACACACAAAAAAAAAAAAAAGAAAAATCCTACTTCTACATTATAAGAGTGAATGCATCAGTTGTATTTAAGAGAATAAATAAGCAAATCTGAATTCTTCCCCCCATGCTCTGCTACTGGTATTTGTTACATTCTCATGTAAATTTGCATTAGCAGTGCTAACTGATTTTTCACTGATCATATGGATACTTTCATTTGCAGTTTTTTTTAATAATCATCTCACTGACACTCTTTTATAACTTGTTTTGTGTAAGAAGATAGAAGAGGAATGAAATAAAACTTAGTAAAAAATTCCCTATGGGCAGGTTCTCTAGAGGGTATTTTCTTCTCTCTTTTCTTACTATGTATGAACCTCAGACCAAAGATCTGTTTTACAACACTCTGAAGTGAAAACAAATTTGAAATTAGATGGACAAACACAGAAGAGACATGGCAGAGTTGACAACCATGCCTTCATTAAAAACAAACCTGCATTTTGCTTTTTGTTATGATACACAAAGAGATGGTTACTTCCAGCTCGTCATTTGACCTTTGTTGCTATCATGCCAAGCAAAGGAAGGAAGCATTTCAGCCAGCAAAGAATCATTTAAAATTCTACAGGTTTCAGGCAACATTTTGACAGAAATCACAAGTACTGCCTTCCAGTGATTGAGCTCATCTGGCCTCTTTGGAAAACATGGCTAAATAATGAATTCATTATCTGCATTTTCACAATTACTATGGAAAAAAAGAGGCTGGGCAGGTTTAAATATTTGTCTCAGAGAGTCTATAAATTTTCCATACACAAAAAAAAAATAATAACTTCACTCAGCATTGTTGATTTTTCTTAGATTTGCCTTCCTGATATAAACATCTAACCCCTCAAACCTAGAAACATTATCCATTGACTGCTTCAATTTACCAAGGGCTTAAATACTACTCTCTCCAAAAGCCTGTAACAGCCAGCCAGAAGGATGAATCAAGCTAATAGCCTGATGGTGTATACATCATTTGGCCACTGTATTTGACAGTAAAGGTAGCAAACAATTGAACAACTTTACAGGAGATTCTAGCAGTAAGAGTGCTTCTTCCTGCTGTAAGGTCACATTTGCTGATTCACAACTGTCAGGGGAAAAAACAGTGCTCCCCCTCCAGATTGTCTGGTAAAGCATGACTGAAAAACAAAAACAAACAAACAAAAAAAAATCTCTAGGTGAACTCTCAACTCCAGAGAACCTTTCAACTAATGACAAAACAGACTGATCAAAATGGAAACAATGCCACAAGATGCCAAAAATTTGTTTATGTACAGTCTGCAGTAAAGACCCTCTTTCTAAGCAATATTTCACTCCCCTGTATTCATATTCCCATTAGGCTGTCATCACACATTTATCCTGGGAGATGAACAGGCGTGGATATTCACAGAACTCTGTTCTTTGCCTCAGACTCCCCCATCTGCAGGAGTTGTTTACTGAAACGTGCTTACCTACAGCAGAATGCAGGGGTTTCACTGACAGCCAACTGATAGGTGACAGCTTGCCAAGACAAAGATGCCTCCTTCAACCAGCTGTGTTTCAAGGTATTTTTTGTGTGTGTCAAACTAAAGTTTCAGAGATGACAGAAGGCAGGCATGCAGCTGCTCGTTCTTTCTTCAGGTTACTTCTGTCCACACGCTCTGCAAGTATTTCAATACATCTCCATTTCAGAAGTAAAAAGTTAGGACTTGGTTTCAGCAGACTATTGCAGCGTGGTGGGTTTTTTTTGTTGTTGTTTTGTTGTTTTGTTTTTTTTTTAATTTGAGCTCTGTGGTTGTTAAAGATGCATCTTTACTCAACCTCTCTGAATACATTTATCATTTCTAACAGCAAGACACACAGTAAGAATCACAGGATTTTAACAAGTCACCCAGAAGGTATTTTGTGCTTCTGTTTTCAGCCTCTCAAATGAAAATTTTCTAAGCTACTGAAACACACTAGCACTACACAAACAAGGGAGGACAGAACCCCAAAAATCCACTCATTCTGTATATACAACATTACTCTTCATATTTTCAGTCTCTCCCAAACTAGCTACTATGGCCCTATAATTTCAATTTCTGGACTGTAGATAAAGTGTGGCAGATAGAAGGCCTTCTCTAGAAGTGGTTCTTTTTTTATTTTATAGCTGACATTCGATTGTCAAGGACAGAAATAACCATTTTTGTTTGGCAATAATGAAAACCACATTAAGTGTTACAGCTTAAAACACACTCAGAACACCACGGCATTCTTTCAGGTCACCACCAGAGACTTCATGCCCAAGATCTTAAAACATCCACGTTCACTTGTGCAATTTTATGAAGGCTTGGAAAAATATCAGAATTTTTCCTCTGCTGTATCCACATTTTAAAAGTGATTCCAAATTGATAAGAGCCTCAGTCTCTCTTTACAGAGAACACTGTAACTGTAAGCCAAATGAGGATGGAGAGAAGCAGAAGATGAACAGGAATGATGAAAGAGGATGCAACTTAGAATATCCTATGGACCAATAATGAAGAGAGACACCTGATGGGTGGCACAGACAACCTGAAATCTGGTTTTTCCCCAGAAGTAGATCCTGAATTTGGTACTTTCTTTTGGTAGAAAGTTTGGGAAAACATAATGAGAAGCAGAACTCTGAAGGGAGTCTTTGAATTTTACCAGAGACCAAAAATAATTCTTTAGACTAGTGGATAGGATCCTAACAGGGAATGGGCTCTTGATCTGCAGCTGCACTGCATCTGCATTTAGTCAGTTAAAACAGGAAAGGTGCAGATAAACCACATTTCATCTTTCCCTCCACCCTCCTGCCATCCAGGAGTGCTGCTTCTTCCTTTCTTAAGCAAATCAGAGATAGTTTCAGTGTAAAATCAGTGCAGTTGAGGGATTTTTTTTTTTGGATAAACCAATTGTTACTCCAAGGCTGTCAAGAAAGAGAAGCAGCAGCAGGTCCTAAACCCTTTTCGTATTAGGGAGTGACAGGTACTGATCCCAGAATTGCTGTGCAGAAAGACTCCAAGAGGATAGCAAGAGAAGAGAGGCACTACTGGCCTTTGCTGCAGTGTACAGAAAACTCACTTCTGCTGCCTAACATCATGCGTGTCAAAATAATATTTTGGCATCCGTGTATTAAAAAAAAAAATCAACTAAAGTAACCAATGCTGAAAACCCAAAAATTATAAATATACAAGTGCCTACTGTATTGGCATGTTCTGCAGCCCCAGGGCCTGAAACTCCAGCCCTTTTTGGGCATGTCTTTCTGTGTGATTTTTTCCTCCAAAACAATTTTTCAGCATAAATGTCGAACCACCCACACATTACATATATGGTACAAACACTAAAAGTGTAAATCCTTATACTGTAAAAGGCTTCCTGGTGCAAATTTTGACTAAGAAGAAAAAAAGCCATATGATATAATTTGATATTACAGTAAAACAAAACAAAACAAACCCAAAAACAACAACAAAAAAACCCCCCAAAAACCCAACAAACATAAAACCAAACCAAACAAGCATTAACAACAAAAAAGCACCACAACCCTATAATATGGTCTCAGCATCTGAAACACAGAACAGTAACAAAGGCAAACATCTATGCCAAGGCTGTGGGATAGTTCAGAGCAGCATTAAGCAATGAAACAAATGCAGACACAAGAGTTTTACTAAAGCCCATATTAGAGTCTCTGAATTTCCTGGCATGGGGAGTTGATTTTTAGTGCATTAATTCTCTAGAGGAAAAAAATGACCAAGTCCACAGTAAGTCTTCCACTTGTCCCAGCTATGAAGGACATCAACCCCAAGAGTTCCAGACCAGTCCACAGCTTTTGATGCTCAGTTTCCTTTCAATCTGAAGCCCATTCTCTTAAAGAACTGAGAGCAAAATTGCTCCAAAAGAATAAAAGCTTTATTAGATTTATTAGTGCTGTTTGTTTGGTTGGGCTGGGGGGTTTGTGCCTTTAGATCTCAATAACTATGTTCCTATAACATACATAACATCATAGTGGGAGAAATGTGTTCTTCAGCAAAGCAAATTTTCAATAGTTTTGCAGTGCTACGGTTATGCACAAACATAAGCATTCATGTAGAGTTTGTGGATTTATTATTTCATCTCCTGGCACCCTAATTTCTTTCAGCACAAAGAAGCTAATTTTCTTCAAATAGGACTTTATTGTCGTTCACATAAAAAGCTGAGTTGATTTAACAAACTCTACTTAATGAAAAATTAAATTATTCAGGAGGGCAAAAGAATATATAGTGTACAGGGTCTATTCCTACATCAGCAGCAACTGCACCTCCAACAAGGTCAGAGAATACTGTTCTAGAAAACAGAAGCTACATGCTAAACCATTTTCTAAGAGTACACTGATCATTACAGATGTATTCAGTATCAAGAAAAAGTGTCTGAGAGCAACTTCATTTTCTCCACCAGTGACATTTTCAGAAACGGAAACAGTTCAGTGAATAAAACTGAATTGATGAGAAGAGTTTGTGGCAGAAACTGGAAAAAAAAAAAAGATGCTTATAAAAAAAAAAAAATCACCACGTATTTAACCCTACTTCCTTATGTTAATGGTTTGGATAATTGATAATTCCACCCTTAGGTTTTCCTTCCACTTATGATTCTTGGTCTTTTACTGGGGCAAGCAGGCATGTGATACATTTGCTAAGTATAAGATTTTTCCCCCAAACCTCAGCATTGTAGGTCTGCTGATCCTTCCTTGACAAGCATTTCTCTTGTTTGGGATTTTATCACTGGATGAAACAAGTTCTCCCAGTCCCAGAAGTCTATGATACTCACAGCCTTTTTGCCACTGTATCTTTGCACCTTGTGCAGACATGAATTCAAGATATTACAGGTAAGATTAAATCCCTTTTAGAACTTCATCAACTTCTGGTCTTCTCTGTCACGTCAACCAGCAGCAGACCAGAATACAGCTCAAAACTTATTTCTTCTATGGAAGAAAGAGCTTTAGCTACTAAATATTTGTCTATTAAATAGAGGTTACCTGCTTTTCTTATTGTATCTTATTTCCTCACTTAACTGAAGTCAAATTTACAGACCTGCATCCTGCTAAAAACAATTGAGAGTAACTTTAGGATATTAGAGTTTCAAACCATTAAAATCTATTACCACATCATCACAGGATAATAAAAGAGAAAGAAAGCAAACCTAACTTTGCCAAGCCACACATGCAAAAAACCAAAACCCCAAGAAACAAACCATGACACAGAAATGAACCTCACTTTCCCCCAGGCTCATTTTCTACTGTGAGGAAATAGCTGTCCATCTATTTGGAATTCATGGGAAGATCAGGGCCAAAACACTCCACAGCCAAAGCAGGCATGGTAATTCTATCCAACTCCTATATATCACACACAGTTAGCAATTGTTTACTTGGCCTTTACAAACAGGCCTGGCTACAAAATAATAATATAAAAAAAAAAATCTGAATGAAAAATGAATAAAATTAGTTTCTGGCAAACAATTTGTACTCAAGAGATCCGGTTTATTTTGATTAAAATTAAATTTTAACGACCACCTCTTTCCAAAAATGAATTGGTTTCTATGAAGGCAAGCTACCTAGAGGGATATCCTTGAAAAGACAAGGCATACAGATTGGGGTAAAGATGCCATCTGTACACTACATGAGACACTGTAAAAACCTTTCAGTTTAATTGTATATTTTACTTCAAATACTAAAAATGAAGGCCTTATACAGAACACTAAGCCTACTGAAACAGAAGAACAATTCTACTTTATCCAGTCATATATTTTACATGCTTTGCTTTCTCCAGAAATGCTCATCCAAACCAAGGTCACTTAAAAGTTAAAAAAACCCAACCAACAAAAAAACCCCAAACAAAAAAAAAACCACAACATAACACAACCCAAAACTACCCAAAAGCTCTAATTGAGACTATATATACTCCATTTTAAAATTCTTATTATTATATTTAATGCTAGGACAATGTGTTAGTAATACTCTACCGTGAAGCAAAACCAAACTACGCGACAGATTACCAACTTTTCTTCAAAAACTTGTTTGTTGCTACATGCTCTTATTGCTTTACAGTCTGGAAAGGTAACATAAATGTATTCAAAAACTAATCTATATTGCAGAACATGGATAGAGAAAATAAAAAAAAATACTTTGTTTGGTTTTTTTTTTTACTTATATCAAACAACCCACGCTTATTTACTGGAATTTTTTTCTCTCCCTGTCCCCTTGAGGTTCACATGATTTGTGCAGTCAGTGGCACATTATAGAACTACATGAAGATAAGAAAGCTGAAATATCAACCAAATAGCCCATATTTCAGTAGGCATATTTCCTGTATCAGACACATTTCTTGAGCAGTGATGAAGTGTAGTCATGAATAAAAACCTTGCTTCATTGGACTAAGTTTGTTCTTAGAAAGTAGGTCAAAATTTATTCACGTGGACATAGAGCGGCAATTTTCTAAGGCTGGAAATGTCAAAGCCTATCTTGATTTGTAAATCTGCAGGCAAACTTCTGTGCATGAACAGGTATCATGGCCTCTCTGTGAACTGCAGAGCTCCCAGGAATTGAGCAGAAGCAGTGATACATTCCAGCAGAAGAATGGAAAAGTTAAATTAATGCATTTCTGCTGTGTGTTTGCCATTTTACCTTCTGCATAATGGACCATGTGAGGCGTATATTGTCAACAGAGTATAAAATAATAAAAAGTCATTTTTTCATTAAGTTTGAACTTCACTGCTTGAGAACAGTTCTTATTACTTGATTATAATTATGAATATATATGTTTTTAAGCATGAACATAAAACCAAGAAGTTAAAGTGGACATGGCATCACTGTACTCCTACTTACAGCCTGATCAGCTTTGTCTCATTTCCCACCTTCTTCCCTACTATTTCTCAATATCCCCTACCTTATTTTCAATATTTTTTTCCCTCCTGAAGCTTTGCCTTTCAACTGTCTGACCTCATTGTCCACACAGCAGAATATCACATTCCAAGAGCAGTCACTTCATGTTATAACTTAATTTTGCATGCTTCCTAACACAACTGTTTTGCTATCTAGAAAATATTTCAAGTGGGGTAAGCAAAGAGTAGGTAGAGTTCTCATCTACTTCCTAGCTTCCAATACAAACATGATTGGTACAAGAGGGTGACTAATTTCACTTTAGTCCAAATTTACCTGGGGAAAAAAAAAAAAAGGTGTGGGGTACAGAAAGGAGAAACAACTGCAAAAGATTTAAGTAATTTACCGGCTGACATACTTTGATAAATTCACTTCTACTGCATTATTTCAGGAAAAAAGTTTGGAAGACTGAGAAGAGTGCCAGTGGGAAAAATTGTCAAAATCTATTACCTCAGGCAATATATAAAAATTAAGGATATTTAATCAAGCAAAGGAAGTGGTACCTACAGATTGTGCGGATTTTTTTTTTTTTTTTTTTTTTTTTTTTTTGTTTGTTTGAAAAAAAGTTTCTTTGGTAGAACTCTTAAACTCAGTTTAGGCTGTTTATGCATTTATAAACTCAGAATTTCATACAAAGTGAAGTCTTAATTGCCTTAGTGTTTCCTGTGTTTAAGTGCCTTCCAGTACATTTAAAGAGCAATTCCATAAAGAATAAATTATATCCATTAACTGACTTTATTGGACATACTTGAAAGATAATATGATTGCTATAATTGATTTTCTTTTTTAGCACAGTTTTGATGAAAGCCAATTTAGTATTGAATTCTCCCTAGGAGAACTTCCTGGTTTTAATAGTGCACACTTTGATAATTTTAAAAGAAGTACTCATTAAGTCCATTTGTCTAAGATTTTAATAAAATATGAGGGACTATATCAGCATGATCTATGTTCATTGCATTAAGTGTCATTTGCATTCTGGACACATCTACAATGCAATATTCATATTTATGTTCAAAAGGAAGCGTATTCTGTAAAGCTATGTAGATTTACCCATTCACTACAGACAAAGCCTTAGCACAGAATACATAAGAAAATAAGATTCAGGTGATCTGTCTCTGGCCTGACATTCCAGGTGGAAAAAGTTACAATAAATGAAAAACCAAATATAAGAAAACCCACAAACCAATAAACCAAAACAAACAAACACCAACAAAACAACCCCTCCCCCCCCAAAAAAAAAATAAACCAAGCAGAAAACCAACAAACCAAAAAAAACAACAAGCAAACATCCAAACCATTTAAGTAGATATGAGCCTTGCCAGAACCGCACATGTCTGCTGCCTTTCCACGCAATGATTTTAGCTGGTAACTTGTCCATCTAACAGAGACTTGTTTTATGCTTTGCTTCTGCTGAATTAGAGTTCGAGAAATATATTCCACTCTCATAATACTCAAAGCTGTAAGCAAAGCCAGTTGAAAAAAAAACAAAACAAAACTAACTTTCTGCAGGGTTTCATTACTCAGTACCTGAATGGGCTATAGCTGAATTTATAGCTGTCAATTTATGTTCCTGTGTTGTCAGACAAAACACCAGTGTCCTTAAACTGATGAAACTCATTGAAACCAATTTTCAGCTCCTATCAGTCATATCTGGAGCTCCACTCTTCTGATGCTGGGCACCGAAGTGTAGCAAATAACTAGAGATAGTCAGAGAGTAAAAAATATTTACTAAGCTGATAAGAACAGTTGGTCAAACCATTAGTAACATCTCAATGAGAGTAAACCTTAGGTTTTTATTAAAAAAAAAGAATTTAAAATTACTGTAAACTTAATTTTTTTTTAACTATTTAACACCATACAGTTTTGGCCACTGCCTAATAAAAGTAAATGCTAAGTTCTGTTTTAACACTCTTTGAAATTCATCATCATAACAAGCAGGTTAAATATTTGTGGGGTTTTTTGCTGTTTTCTTGTTGTTTTTTTTTTTCATCATCCACCATGCAATCCAGCAGAGATTGGATTTATTAAAATACTCTTCTGTGTACAGTACTATCAAAACCTCAGAGTGCAAGATACATTCAATATCAGCATGGCTTTATCCCTCCATTTTTCCTTTATACAGTTAAAGACTTCAAAAGCAAGGGAAACAAAAATAATTGACTTATTGTTATTCACTCAATATCTTGCTGAGAAAAATGGCCTAAAAAACCCTGCCTAGCAGATTACATTCTGCCAGTGCACACAGCTCTGATCAGGTCTATATCCTGATTGTGCCAACAGATGTACAAACACTGGCTGATGCCTTGAAGGGCCTAGGACGTGTTGTAACAGCAGCACAGAGCACACGGTCACCAATAAACCCAGGGAATTCAGAACTAAGGAAGGAAACACAGGAAGGACAAGCAGTAACTACATATTTGCACAGATGATGACACAAAAAGTCATTTTTCTTATAGTTTGCTATGATTAGAAGAGAGTGGAAACTATCCTTTCACCATTCCTTTCATGGAATTTATCATCTTTTGTTCAAAATTGCTGCAGTCATAAGTAGTTAGGAGAGAGAAGAGAAAAAGAAGGGATGTACAGAAGTTGAGATGGTGTGTTCACGTGTGAAATTAGACCAAGATGTGTAAGTTGGCAATCAGGCCAGAAAAACCTGGAGGCAGAAGCTGCAGAAATGAGGCAAAACTGACCCAGTCTGAAACTCAGCTGCTAAGCAGAGAAGCAATGGGAGCTCTGAGGAACCAGACATATCCAAACAGAAGCAGTGGCTCTAGCATCAAGCCCAACATTTTCCTGTTTTGTTAGGTTGGGAAGAAACACCTAATTCATCTAAATTTCAGTTGCATTGGTAAACTCTGCTGCTCACCAAGACCTGACAGTCTTACTCCTTGTATTGGATATCCATAAAGACTTCTGGGGCTAGCATAAGCCAGCAGGTAATTTGGAATTATTGATTCCAAATAATGTATGTGCCCCCCATATAAAGGATATCATGGCCATTACTCAGAGCTATCTTTGTCAGTAGACGTGACTTATTAAAGAAAAAAAAAAAGCCATTTAAATCTAAGTGTGAGCTACAAGAAAAAGGCATGACAACACACTAACCCCATCATTAAAGATTATGCTTAACTTTCACAACCAACAAAGACATATTTAGCACCCCCCGTGACTTTGTCCAGTACATCATGAGGAGCTCTTAGACATCTATCTTGGCAAAAAAGGGAGCCCAAAATAAAAAACAAATCAATAATAATAATAAAAGGTACACAAAGAAATTGCTTTTAATGGCCTGACAGCCTGCCTCACTTAGCATGACAGAACAGACTCCACAAGCTCCAAGATGTCAGAAATATTACAGCGTAACACAAGCAATTTCTACTCAGCTCCAGCTCCAGGTTCAAACTTGTAAGAGTAGTAATCAAATATATGCTACAAGATTAGTTCCTATTCTTGATTTGGAAAAAGTGCTTGTCTCTATTTACGTACACCTTAAAACAGCACTTTCAATTAGCACCTCAATCCACAAACAAAAGACTCAAAGTTACTTGTCAATCTAGATACAAAATTTTCAACACCTATAAACCTTGGTTTGTTACGAGCTTTGCATGAAGTCCAAACACTGAAGAATCACTTTGCAAAACCATGCAGGCAGTAGAGCCCTTTCTCTCACTTTTTTCCACACAGACTCTGCAAGCCAACCTGTAAATTCTGTGAACGACACCCAGCAAAGGGAGATAAAAAAGTTTCTTGTTTAGAAAATTAGACCTTTTATTTGATGGATTAGTATTTTCACTTAGAGCCAATCATTTGATAGTCCACATACATCATCTGTAGAAGTGGGTTAAGCAGACTAGCTTTGTGCCTAAGCTGAACACACAAAATCACTGCATATATCTCCAAATATAAACCAATTTATACTTGCAAAAAAATCCTAACTTGACATTTACTGCTCCTTCTGTCCTTATTTTTGGTATAAGTAATAAGCAAAAGTAATGTGCTGTACATGCAATTGACAAGTTAACTCCTACAGTATATAATGCACTCCTCTAATAATAATTGTCTAAACAATAGCTGCCAGCACTCAAATACACAATAATGGTGCCTAATTACTTTATCATTGTATTGGAGGATTTTTCTGCTCTCCTGATGTCAGCAAAATCCCAATTCAATACAGTTAAAACACTGTCTATTAATAAAGGCTAGTTCATGCTTTTAGTTTTCCTGTGTTTAATACAGTAGAGACATCAATACTGTGGCACCTATAACAAACACACAAGTAGCTCAAAGTGCATTAACACAGATGTGGATAATTATTCTTTAACAAGTTCATTGATTGCAGTAGATAGATTCAGCTAATTACCAAAAGAAGGAGGCCTATGGCAGAATAAAAATAAAATGTGTGCCTCAAAATTCTTCTGCTTTCAATGCTGTTGCATTAAAGTTTAATAGTATAAATTGCTTCACCCACACACATTGATGTGTCCCAGCATACTTCAGGAAAAAAAAAATTGTTTCTACCCAAGCCTTACCTTTGGCAGTCATTTCTAAAATGAAATGGAAACCTACTTCATAAATCTTGCAACAGGTGCCAAAGATTGAAAACCTGCTTGTACAGATTTCAGCCCCTGTGAAAATACTCTGCAAGTCTTGATGAAAGACTTGGTTTTGGGGGAAATGCTGGCCCTAATCCACAAATATTTTGCAGATTTTTTTTTTTCCCTTTTCAGTAAGGAGTCCACACAGTTTCTTTCAAAGAAACCACAGCTAATTTTCATTAGGTTATTTGAAACAATACAGCTCTCAGTTATCCAGTTAATAATCATGATTTGGATGCAGGCAGGCAAAAATGAAGGGCACTCAGAAAGCTGAAATGAGAGACAGGACTACAGGTGAACATGGCTTCTATGGAGAGGGACTTGGGGCTAAGGAATAAAGAATAAATCTTGAAAAAGAAGATAGGTAAAGGTTAAAAAATAAAGAGTGGGGATTTTTAAGGTCTACATTCCCCTCTCTTTGGTGAGCAGACACCCAGGCCCCATTCAGAATAGCTGGCCGCATCTCAGTTTTCCCCATATGAACAAGGAGCTGCCAGTCTTTATTACCCACAAGTAATAAGTAGGGGAGGACTGTAAGAATAGCATTGTTTTTAGTAGTTTTCACACAGTCTGAGGCCTAAGGACTCTCCAGAAAAAAAGGACAGTTTTTTCTGTTAAGAAACTCCTCATAAGTTGCTTGGTTTCTTTTCCATTATCTGTGTGGTTTATATTTTTTTTTCTCATACAGACAGATTTTGACCATCCACAAGACTCTACAGCAACAAGAGTTGTAACAAGTTGTAACAGTTTTACTTTAATCTGAAAAAAAGTACTCTCTTCTGTTTTTTTTTCCTAATTTACCTGTTTCCTAAGTAACCAAGAAATCATCATTCAGCACCTAAAGTAAGCCATAAAGCTTAATTCTAACATTACTACTTTTTCTTAAAGACTCACTATTTGAATATTCTTCTGTGTTACAGCTTCTCCCTCAGCCATCTTTCATTTCCAGCCCACTCCATGGAAAAGCTATTTTCCAAGTATTTTTCCCATTCTGCATCTTCCTTGCCCATAAGCACATGCTCCATGTAAATCTATAATTTCACTTACCAAGCATTAAACCTCCAGAACACACAGATTAATTGCCAGAAAGCTCTTCAGAAGACAACAGGCTCAGCCCTTGGTCCAACACACACAAAGCAGCTCTGAAAAAGAGCTAATCAATCTCTCTTAGGGGCACACACCTTTTTGTAGTGACCATGCAAACCACCAGGGCACCAGCCTCTCATGTGTTCCCTATCACATCCTGATTTGCCAAGCTGTTGTAATTCCCCCTGGAATCCCTCACACACACAAGGCTGGATTGCTCACAGGTACTTCTTATTAACTTCAAGAAGCACAGGTATAAGTCAAAGTTGTTTTGGTTTTTTTTTTGTTTGTTTTTGTTTTATTATTATTATTACTTTGTTTTATTTTGTTTAGTTTGTTGTTGATTTTTTTTTTTTGGCCTTTGTCCTTTTATTTCTTTCTGATGTTGAGTGTTACTCAACTATGTCCTGAGAAACTATGTGGTGCAATTAGGCAGCTTAAACTCTGTGTTAATGAAGGCTGAGGATAGGATTTTTGTCTGATTTTTTTGTTTCTTTTTTTTTTTTTTTGACAAACACGTTAAGAGAATTTCCTCAGGGTGAGTTTTTAGGCTCTTTTAGGGGCAAAGGAGAAGGGCTGCAGCTCAACTGACAGTCAGCTTGAGGTAAATAAAAAAAAGCTGAGCAGGCAACCTCCAATGATTATTTCTTTGAGTTCCATGGAGAGAGTACCTTTTCAAGGTATTACTACCTTGATTTAGCTTGTAATAGACCAATTCCAAGTAAAACAAAACCAAACAAACACCAAAAATATTTAAGGCACAGCAGACATATTCCTAGGTTGACTTGCTATCTAGTGTTTTCAGAACAGGATGGGAACCAGCCAAATATAGAAAAGCAACATCAAAAATTAGAAAGGGGGAAAAGGAAAGAATCTAATTATGTGCTTTCATGATGAAAAAATGTGAATAGCAGTACTGAATGGCAACATTGGCTTCAAGTCATGAAGCTGCTGTGCAGCCCTCTAACCCAGCAAAGTTGTCACCACTACTGGGTGACTTTGCAAGGATTTAAGTCAGGGACATAACAGCTTTTGTCTAGGCTTGTTTTAGGCTCACCTAGAGCATTATTTCAGCATAATAAACAGTGACAGCAACCCTCTCATTATCAGGTAACTCCCACTTGATTTGGTTTAGCTTTGTACAGTGGTGGGGTGTAAACCCCACTATTATTAATACCTTGAAATATTTTTAGCAATAATGCAAAACAGTAGCTAGCTGTTAGTCCTCATCTAGCAAGCTATTTATGAATCTAGCATAAAAATGCAGAGAGAGGACTGAAGTCATGAAATGAGAGCAAAGGCTTTCAAAGTACAGACAGAACACCCAGGACTGTGGAAAAAAAAAATGGTAACCAATTACTGGTCACTAACAGCTGCATCCTTGAGATCTGGATTATAAGAAAAATAATGAACAAAAATACAATATTTGTAAAACATATAAGCTAGGATGTAATGGGGAACTGTAAACCAGTGGAAAAAGGGATCAGGTGGTGCAGCATGAAGTTATATCAGACTCAGATGAACTCTAGAGAGAGAGGGGGAAATAAAGCATTTATAATACACTTGTCCTAGTAAAGGGCACAGAACACTGGTGATTCACTGCAACCCACTCTTCCCCCATTCCTGCCTGAACCTGTCACAGCCCCAGACAGAAAGAGGATGGCAAATGTCCCATCAGAACCCACAGAAGGTGCAGAAGTGTGTGTCACCATTTAACACATATGACTATTGAGACTGCAATGCAAAACTCTTACAACAAATTGCCAGAGAGAATCTTGATTTAGAGACAACTGCTAGACACTACCTGTGTCTCATATGCTTCCAAGAGCAGGGGAAGTATTTTTCCTCCTTCCTCTCTCTACCTTTTAAATAACTCTAAGCTCTCTTTGCCATGCCTTTGCCCGTAAGCTGAGCCATAGAATAAACCATTTTCATTTTAGCTAAACATCCCAGATGTTTACCACTTACCAAGTGTCTGTAAGGTCAGAACACCCAATGCTTCAATCTCAAAGCAAAGAAATATAAAAAACCACTTCATTACACCCAAGGGATGCATTCAAGTGTCAGCATAGCTGATGGCTGCCATGAATCCAGACCATGACTAAGCCAGGCTTATTTTAATAGCACTGTACAGATGTCCTGAGAAGCACTGTCCACATCTTTATGATCATTTAACAATCCACAATTAGAAATAATAGGTCTGGGGGTTGTCCTTTGGTTGTTTTCTTTTGTTTTGTTTTGGTTTTTAGCTTTGTTTATACACTTCTTGTTACTGCTGTTCTGAGCCCACTCGCACCTTCAATAAGTGCAGTGAAACAGATTTATGAAAACAAGGCAAAACATAACTCACTTCTGCTCACAGGGCAGCCACTGCAGGGGTAAACTAAAGCCATCTGTTTGTTACTATTCCTGCCACCGTGAGACCACAGCCACTTCATCGCTTCCCACAATGCACAAAATTATCAGACACTCTGCAGCAGCACCTAGGTTTCCTTCTGCAGGAAGGAGAAATCCTCTGCTGGAACAGGCCCTACATTTTTCATCAGTGTCTTAATCTGCACAAGTATAATTACAGCCCTCCTCACTAATGGTAAATATACAAATTATTCTGTTCTGCGAGAAAAAGATAAGCTCATTTTTATGTTTCAACAAAAAATGAATGTATGATTGGAATAAAATTATATTTATCCCAGCTTAAATGTTAGGATTATATAACAACTTTTGAAATGCCTGCACAGAAATTGAATGTTTTCCAGTTCAGCATCCTAACACTCATTTTATAAAACTACAATGAAGATAAAATAAAGGCTTTCTAATTTGTTAAAATACTCTCTAAAGGCTACAAAAGATAAACCATAGGTCATTTATACTGTTTTATTTCCATTTTAGCATATCCTTTGGACACAGAAAATATTTATTGTCTTATAATTTACCAATACACAACCAACACCTTGGAAGTCTTCACCATGATCTGAAAGAATGTGTTGAAGACCATAAATGACAATCTATTTACTATCTTAATTAATAAATAGTTCAACTCATAGGTTCTTGCTTAATTACAGTCTTCTATAACACTGTTTAATTGAAAAGATATAGAAAAAAAAATCTGAAGTGTCTGAAATTACCCTGTTAGAGACTGGAAGCCTTATTATTCAAGACATAGATGCCTGTTGCTTGCTATTTTCGTTTTTTTGGAAACAGCATGAATATACTACTGCTAACCTAGCTAGCAAGTGAGAAACTTCTGAATTTGAAATTCTTGAGTGTCATGCTTTCTTCAAGAATTATTAAAATGGAGATTTGCTACAGTTTACAGTTTGTAAACTAAATCCCAAGGAGTCCTACCTAATCCTCTTTTTTTTCTTCTATAGTTAGCAAACAAGCTTCAGTCAAGGTAATGTGGTTACAATCTATTTGTATATATTGTTTATCACAACAAATATTATTTATAACAATGCACAGAGCAAGAAAAATACATTTTGCACTAGTTTTATATGTTTATTCTTCCTGAGACAGGAAGTCATTTACTCTGCCTTGCAGAACATTTAATCCCTTTTACCATTCAGATCCAACAGGATTTAAGGACGTACAACATCTCACGGGGCAGGGCCTGAGAGCATTCCAAGACAAACCCCATCTTAACCAGCTTTCCAGGCTTTCCAGCCCCAGCAGGGCTCCACTTCTGCAATGATTTAATCTGTTATTTTTAGAACTGATAATTACTCATTCTGACATACTAATTTCTAAAAACTGGCAAAGAAAACTGACGAGTATATGAAATATTCTATTAAAAATTAGGAGAGGGATATGATTGCTTCCTCCTATTTTCTAATGGTGAATCAGAGGAGGGCTGTTTTCTACAGAGGACAGTATTTCTTCACCTTTACCAATTCAAACTGTCAGAACTATATATCTATCTATACATATACTTTGCCCTTGGTGTACTTATTCCTTCTTCCTTGGCACATTAAATACCTTGAAAGTTTTTAGAAGATTCTTAAAAAAAATAAAAAAAAACAAACAAACAAAAAAAACAAACAAACAAACAAAAAAAACAAACAAACAAACAAAAAAAACAAACAAACAAACAAAAAAAACCCACAAAACCAAAAACGCAAAAAAAGCAAACAAAAAAAAAAAAAAAAACAAAAAAAAAACAACAACAAAAAAAACCCCCCCCATTGCAAAAAAAAAAAAAATCCCAATCTCTCTGTGGGTTGCATTTGATATGAACCACCCACTGTGCACCTCCTGTTTCAAAGCTTTGGTACAGGCGTTGGTTAATTCTCTCTCTTGTGTGCAGTTTTAGGCAATATTCTATTTGAATTGGATACATAGTTCTGTATTCAGTTTTCTAAACCGTAGAACTGAGTACATTTAATTTATCCTTATTTTAATTTTTCTAAGGAACAGATGTTCAGTAGGCACAGGCTGCCTCACAAGAAGGGGAAAGAAGGAGAGTCAAAGTCGTTTTAGCTCCCTTGCTGAACCGAGCAACAGAAGAAAAGAACTGAGCTAAAATATGGAGAAAAATCAAAGTAAAAACCCTGGTGTAACCTCAGAGAATCAGCAGGTGCTTAATTGCTTAAAAAGAATTAGGAGGTGACAGACAACAGGTTTATACTAGACTCTCCCAGCGTGGCACTGAATTTTGAAGAACACCTTGATCAACTCTCCTGTGTTGGAAAGGCCAGCATTAAAAGGGGGAGTGTTAAAATCTGAGCAGATGCAATAGGAATACACAATCTCTACTCTTGAAAATCTGCTTTGCTGTGGCAGATGCAGATGGAGCTGCTGCATCTCCATCCCATAAAAATCATCCCATCACTGCCTGACCAGCCTGAGCTCTGGAGCTCACATATTTGCTGCTGGGGAGTCATTTGTGAGAGGGGAGCATGAGAAGGCAGAAAAAGGGATCTCTCTGCCCACACACGACAGGTTTGTCCTCCTGTGTTTGTCTTGGAAAACCACACTGTACCTGTACTAATCTATAAAAGGACTGGGAATTTGGAAGCGAGACATTTCAACTGATTATTGATCAATAGTTCATATGAAAGGGATTCAAAACACTGCTCACATTATAGTGTACTTAAATTATTTCAGATTTCAAAGTAAAAATAAATTTGCCTCTTTTGACACAAAATCTCTTTGGCTGAGACTTTTCATTCCCACCTTCATGCTTTGTTTGCTCATCACATTAAAATTTCTTTTTTTTTTTACATAGAAAGGCAAAAACAAAGCATAAAAGATATTTACATAATACTTTACATAACAAGCTCCTTTTGAGAAATGAGAATATTAAAATTTCAAAAGTACAGTCACAGCAAGTGGTAGGCGAGCAACGAAGATAAATCAAATCCTATTTCTTGCCATGCTGTGAAAAGACGGCTGGCTTTTAATCATCATGATGTGCCATATGTAAATTCCATCAAAGAAGAAGTTTGGTAAATGTTATATTTCATAACCACAGGGAAGGAAACTATTTATAAACACCAATTAAATGATATAATATAGTCCAAAGCCATTAATAATAAAACTATTAATGTAGGTAGACATTACTTTCACATGGAGTAGTTTTTGAAGTAAAGTTTTTCTAATGCATATTTAACTAAGAAAACATTGCATTTTTTCTACTCAAGGTCATTTTAACTTCTCATATTTTCAGTGATACAAGTAAGTTTTTCAAGAAAGAAAATAATGCACAAAACACTCAAACCTAAAATCACTTTCTCAAAAACTCTGAGATTGTTGAAATCTCTATATGCATGTATGAAGCTTAAATGCAAGTTCATGTTGGGTTTTGCCAGTCTCAGGCAACATTTGGTGATGCAAATGTTATGAATGGAAGATTGCAGTGAGGTTTAGCACCACAAGCCTCCAGTGGAGTAAAGAACTCATCACAATAATACTATTATCACACTAGAATTGTGCATCACTTGCATTAGAAGAAAGCAAACTAATTTGAAAGCATTAAAATTCATTATTTTTCACAAAATTCCTAGAAAGGCTGTAATAATTTATGCCACAGTAATAAAGCTTTGGAATAGAATAGTTAATCTGCCCTGTCTCAAACCAGTATGGTAAACTGAATCTAGATGTTAAAGCTCTAAATACTGGAGTAACATTTAAAAACATGGCTTTCTTACAGGGAAGATGTTGAGTTCAATCTGTTTTAAACAGAACTCTATAGCAAAGCATGAGGGATAGCTAATGACTGCTGGGCTAAGCCTCCTTGCAATAATGGAACTGACAGGCTACCCACTGGATACCCCAGGAAAGACACAAGGATACAGTATTTTACTATGTAATAAATGGATGGAGGAATTTGTTTCTTCTTAGTAGACATCAAACTTCAGACACAAAATTTCTAAAAGCCCACAGCAAAGCATCAACTTAAAAATCTCCAAACCAAACAATCCCCTCCCCAACTTTCCATATATTCAGTAGCTCATTATATTTTTCTCTATCTAAAAAGCAAATCTAGTTCACAGCCTCATCTGTAAATTTATAGAACCCCATGTTTGCTTTCCACAACACAGGAAAAAACATTTTCATTTACCGATTTAAAACCAAAGGTTTTATTCTAATGAGTTTTGTAAAGGGAGCAAAATATCTCCATATTTTCAGCACACTCAGCAATGTCTGTGTGCATAAACTGAGACCTGTCATGTCTGTCTTGTGATTAGGAGAAATTTAATGCTTCACCTCTTTGTCATATTTGTTGTTTTCTCATAACTGGCGCGTAGATTGAATGGCAGGTGACATTTCCAAAGATTTAAATACGGTAAGAAATTAATGAAATTAATATATTCATTTTCTAAAGTATAATGACTCATTTGCATATAAAATGTAAGAGTCTGTAAATATAAAGTGAACTCTAAATACTGAGGACATCATGAACTCCATTTCTTATTTTCTCTGTGTGTGTATATCCGTATACATATATGTATATATCCACACACACTGCAGAGAAAAATTTGAAACCCCTGAAGTTCTTGCTGGTTTATGCAGCAGTTTAGATTGAGCAAGAGACAATGATTTCCCCCTCCATGGATCACAGCACATGAGATTCCAGACTGCAGCATTCTCTAGGGGACCTACAGAGCTCCTTATCCATCAGCTGCAAAGGCAGCCTCTGATCTATGCTCAAGAAGAGGGAAATGCTCTCTCAATGCCCAAAGTATTTTCCAAGGGTGAACTCCAGGTCTGATTGTGTAAAAGGAGTGAGACATATCCTTATCATGCATGGAGATCCTCTCATTCCATAGAGATCACTGAAAACCTGGTGGAGAGGATAGGATCTTACCCTTAGGCCACTTTGCAGAACTACAGTCGTACTGAAAGGTAAGGCAAACATGGCATGGGGCTCCATATAGGAAAGAAACAGCAAATTAACACATCTATCAAGAATAAAGAATAAAAAAACACTGTCCAGAATGTCTTAAAATATACCACAGGAAAGTCACATTTACAAATTAAGCAGTAGGAGTTTCAAGGCTATCAGCTAATTCCAATTTAATGACGCTGCCAGTGTGTGAAACAATACAGTGAAGCAAAATCAGCTGATTTGGTCAGTCAATAATTGAAAATCTATTTGCCTACAGTTGATTTACAGTGCAACAGGATTCAGCTACTGAAATTTTTAACTGGTGCCCCTGTCAACAGAAGAAAGGACAACCTTTAATTTATGAATTGATGAGAGCTAGGACTAATAAAAGATGCAACATAAAGCTGGGAAATAAGAACTCTAACATGCAGTATGAATTCACATAAATAGAGACATTTTAGCCAGCTGGAGCTGAGCTGTAGTGCTAACTGCATGGGCTTGGCTTTGCACAGGGGATTCAAGAGTTATCAGTGTTTTTGTTCACATGCACATGGCCATTCACATGATACACACAGAACTTCTTTACAAGTCAAAATACGATCGTCAAAAAGAAGAAAAATTAGTAAAGAGGTAACAAACACTACAGGAAATTACAAAAAGAAAAAAGAAAATTAAAGGCAAGTTTTAGGTTGAAGAATAGCAGGCAGTGCCAATAACCACAGGCCACCTGCAGGAAACCTGATGTTTCAACATCACTTGTAGATCTTTAAAAAAAATAAATCTATATTTTCATGCACAGCTCCATCTGCAAAGATTCAAGTCTGCTTAAAAGTAAGACCCAAGTCTATATAACAATTTGCCCCACTATTCCTTTGCTTCAAAATGAGCAACCCTCACTTCCCTCCTGGTGGCAGAAGAGGACTTTGGCCTGTAATTCCTATTTCTCAGCGTGCCAGGGACACTACTGGTTTAGTACTCACTAAATTTCTATCATAAACATATTCTCCTTAAGAATATATATTTGACGACCTGTGTCAAACAAGGCAGAAGACTATAATCCACCTGATCACATTGAAACATTACAGAGACACAAAGCAAATGACTTTAAATGTCCCATGTCAGCCTGTTATGCCTTATAATTGTTCAGAATTTGGCAAGATACTCTAGGAAAGGCACTTGGAAGTTGAATTCCACCCTTGCTTCAGAATGGTTACAGGAACAGGACCAAATATAGTCTCTCACACACAACCTCTTCTTAAGGGTACTTTATGGGTGTACGTATAAGCAAAATGTTTGCAGATGAGATTATCCAACAGCTAAAATAAACTTTGAAAGCAGTAATTGAATGTACAAGTGTTTAGGAATTTGCTGATCCATCTGAGCCAGACTGTCATTGAAGGCTTGGGATCTTCTGGACAGTTAATGCTGGGAGGGAAAGCTGAGGATCCAGTCACTATTTATTTGATACAGAAATCAACCTTTTTTTCTGAACACAACAGAAATCTCAGATTCGGTCACGAGAAAACATGAATATACCAGGAAATACTAATTTGCAGAATTGTTTTAACCTGCTTACAGTAATGGCACAAGCGTTTCTGTGACACTTTGACAGGTTTCTTTACTAGGTTCTTTCTACTTCTTTCCTGTAATTTATATTTCTCTGCCAATATTTTCCCCTATATTTCCATACTGTCTCACTGTTACCTCCAAGTCATGTTTTCTGCAGTACCTACATACCATTTCAGCTATCTACTTTACAGCAAAGCTCAGTTTAATTTCAGGATTCTTTTCAATGAGAGACTCTATCTTCAAGGAGTTATGAGGCATGCTTACTCTTACCTTTCTCTTTACTATTTTCATTCTATTCCTTTTAGTATACACAATTTTGCATACTGCTTGCCCTCACAGAGTTGTCCCTGAAGCCTACCAATTTCTCTTTCATTTTTAAGCATCACTATTTCACATGCTTGTTTCTGAAAGCAAAAAATATTTCCTACTATCATTTTAATTCTTACAAGATATATACAGCAACTCAAGTATATCTCTATTAATCCAAGGAAAAGGACATTTTATGAGAAGAAGTAAGTGTAAATAGTGTCTCTGTGAAGAGACGGGGAGAAAAATAGTTATGTGTCAGCACAGTGGGGATAGAAGCTACAACTCTATTAAACTCTTAATAGAAGTATTTAAATTAAAACACCCCTTTGAGTGAAATTCTGAAGTAATGTATGTTACCTGAGACTTCCCCTGCCTCCTCCCTCTCATCCCACCACTGAACCCTGGGAAGCATTTTAACCTCCTGCAGCGCAGTCAGCAGTCCGTCCATGACTGATTGACCCACATCGCGATGGAAGCAGAGCCTGTGGGTCAGAAGGATGCACCAAAGGGAATGATGAGGCACTGAATTTGTGCTTGATGGGCACAGGAGACAGAAGATTAGAGAGGAGATAAGGTGGATAATAGGCTCAGCTTCCGACACCTCTTCTTGTGAAGGTTCTCAAACCAAAATATTGTTCGGAGCTCTTTTCCGTTAATTAAATGGGAGCTGAGGGGATATATAACCTGTCAAGGTCTGAATAGCTCAACCTCCAACACCTTCTCCCACAGAAAAGTCTGACTGAGGAAATGAAGTAAACATTCCCATTAAGCAGACTCCTGTTTCCTTCTCCTCTCCTTCCTCTGGAGCAGGCCTGTGCTCACAAGGTGCTCAGCCAGCCTGGGTACTTCGACAAGCAGTTTAGCCCCACAGTGAAAACCAAAGAGCCCTCAAGAGCAAACAACATTCATTGTCATTAGAGGACTTATCACTGCAGGAGTCACTTTGTTTTACTGAACAGACATGCTAAATCTGCTATTACAAAGTCACATCATTTTTTCAGAGAACAAAGTTGCTGCTTTAGCTACACGCACCTGTGTCTCTTTGATTGCTCACCTTCAGTTTGCTTTTATCACTAATCCTGGTGCCAGCCTTAACACAGAAACAAATGGCCTAATGAATGAGAGCTGAATGCTGTAAAAAAAGGCAAATTGTTCAGCTGTGATAAAGATGTCTTCTTGAATGTACGTGCATGCTTCAGAGCAGGACAGAGCATCCAGCTTCTCACACAGTATCACTTTTTTAGGGTTAAAAGTATCAAAGGAGCAGAGCCTGGCCAATAAAGCACAGAATAGGGAATACGTGTATATTCTATGCATGTCCTGCATGTGTACACGGGCACTTTATAACCAAAAAAAATGTCAGTAAAAGTTGCAAAATATAAAACTCATTTTCTTTATAAATAACAGAAGTGCTTCTGCTGCCAAAGCTGAGAGTTGCGATGCATTAAATGCTCCGCACGTGAGGAATCGATTTCTTCATTATTTTTGGAAATGGAAGACTGTCTCTTAGGTCACATATGGAAAGAAGCACCAACAACAAACAAGCCTGGAAACCAGAATGACAAGACAGCTGACCTCTGTTAAAGCCAAACAAGGTATTTACTAAAAAAAAACCCCAACCCTTGAAGCCTCCACTAACTTGAATAATGAAAAAAATTACTCGAGTGAAACCTCTGATTGAACCCAAGCTTGTTTCTATAAATGTAAGATGTAATTTGTATTCAGGACACATCAATTTTCTCTTGTTTTCAAGAGAAACAATTCAATACAGAAGTCTAATGAACTCCACTCCATTTTTTATCAGACTTTACCTTTAGGGGAGGAGATAATGCTTCACACCACATGCACTTACGACATGAGGTACTCAATGACAAAAAAAATGTAAATAGGATCTCTAAGTTCATTTCTTCAGAATTACACATCTGCAAATAAGAATGCCCTAAATCCTTTACAATTCCTTAGAAATTACAGCCTAGTTTTCATGCTAATATATGACTATCTTGTAGTTGACAACTATTGTAAAAATCACAAATTAGAGGTAATAATCTCAACTGAGAAACACTTCCAGATACAGATATCTTCCCAGTGAATGCTGCAGTTTTATAGACTGCAACCAATTCTACCACTGTTCACTAAGTAAAACACAGTAACACTGAACTCAAAAAAAACCCCAAAAAACAAAAACAAACAAACAAACCCATGGAGCATCAGAAGAATCCTCTGCATGCTTCATTTTGAAGGCAAAAAATTAAGGAGATTTATTTTTATCTACTGATCAGTGACTGAAGGCCATTATACACAACTTTATTTTAAAGCAAAGCTTTAAAACATCAGCAATACTGACTGTGCAGTAAGAGAAGTGATCCATCGATTTTTATACAACAAGTTACTTTGTTAGAATGGTTGGGCCACACCCCATGCTGTCACTTCTTCCCCAGCTTCACTTAAGCTCTGCCAATCAATAAAAAATGAGATTTTGTCCTTCTGCACTGTTTATGATACATATGTTTGGGAGACACAACAGCATTCAAAAAATCTACCAGGATTTTTGGGGAATTGCACAAATGTATGAACTGGAAAAAAAAGTAGTGCTCATGATTTTATATTGAATTAAGAGTCCTCACAAAGCTAAGAAAATTATCACTGAATATAGTACTTAAACTATGATGTTTTATCTCAAAAACTTTTAAATTAAAAATATTGCTAGCATTTTAAAGAGCACCCTGAGAAACAAGAGCATTCTGTGCCATTTAAGGTGTATAAGAAATACGACAGACAATATACACAAATGTTCATGACAGAGCAAGTTATCACACTGTCATGTGCATAGAGCCCTTTAAAAAGAACATTATTCTTTTGACAGATTTTTAGTCCCAGGTTTCCTACTTCTCCCAAAGACTCACTCCCTCTTTTAAGACAGTGGCAGATTTGGTAAATCCTCCAGGTTTTGGCAGAGGTTTATCTTCTATCCTGAGGAAGCCAAGGAGGCAAAAAAGAGAAGGAAGGCAAATCTGAGGGTCTCTGAGGAAAGGCAGAGTTGTCCACGCCATGGGGTGTTGAACACCCTTGGGAAAATGTGGTCACAAGCATCAGTTTGTGAACAGGCACAGGGGCACTGCTGCTGCAGAGTTGTTCTCCCATGGTGAGTGTGGGACCGGCACCATCCTTAGCTTCTAATTGGAAATTATGGGATTGTTGAGGGCAGAAGTGCAAGGTCCAGTGTGAGGCACAACCAGTAGGCTGGGTGGGATGTTCCCAAATAGACTTCCCTGTACCTACATGTGCAAACTGACCACCACTGACTCAAATACAGAGGACAGAAGGCGTCACACAAAGAGCCTGAATTAGTGTTGCTGATGGTTAACAGAATATGCTGGTTTGCATCATTCTGCATTTCCAATAAAATTATACAATAGTGAGTGGTTTCTGGTTTGGTTTTTTTCGGGTTTTTTTTGTATTTTTTTTTTTTTTAATTCAGCATGCACAAAGAGACAGCCTGAGTTTCTTTGTCTTCTCTTTGTCTTGATTATTTTTCATTGCTGATTCTTCCTACAGATAAGTCTGAAAGTCATGGCACTTTGCCAAAGTGTGTATTACTTCTGAATCAATTTAGATGCATATTCTATCTAAATAGAGCACCTGAGGTATCTTGGTGTACTTTCTTTACACATATTATTGTTATTTGAATTGTTTGTGTGCCTGTGAAAACATGCTGAGAAGAGAATCAAAATAAATGGGTCAAAGCAAAGACTTCACAAATGGGGACAAATGTGGATCTAATACATCACTCAGGAGAAAACAAATAATTTGGTTTCTGGCATGGGCTTTTTTAGTCACCTAGAAAATCAATTTTCAAAAATAAGTAGTAAAAATAACTAACTATCCAGATAAGGCCAGGTAATGATAAAGAAAAGGATCTCTGATTATAGACTTACATACTAATCTTCTAACTTTTGTCTGAATATCATAAATTATGCAATTGTGTTTACTGTGACCAGCTTTCATCCTCTGATGGTTTGCACTGTTAACAAAATATTTACTTCCTTTCTACCTGTTATCATTACATTCAACTATAGCAAAATTAAAATGACAGAACAAGACAGATTTAAGGGAGCAATACACAAACATCTGCCAGAATTGTGAAAGAACAGTGAGGGCCACAGAAGTAATAAAGGACAAAATAAAATTTTACAAGCTGTCTCTGAACCAGGAGATACTAATTAAGGTGGTAGGGTTATATGAAAAAAGATAAAACATAGACAATACATCTACAGACATATCAACAAATGGCTGCCACGTGAGGCTTCACTGTGAGCATCCACAAAAACGAAAAGTAGCCAAACCTGGAACAGACAGCATGGACTGAAAACCCTCCCTCATCGCCTCTGGGGAAGTCCAATGTAAAAATGTGGACTTAAGTTACTGGTGGTTGAATTTAAAGTGTGCCAGGTCAGTGCCAGACTGCTCATTGTCCAAAGGCCCACCCTCTGTGAGGATAAGGGGACGTGAAGACATGTCCCCTTAGGTGACACCAGTGAGAAGCAGGGACTTGCACAGAATAATCCTTATGAGTTCCTTCCACCTCAAAATCTTCTATGATTCTCTAATCCTGCATTGACCCACTGAAGCTCATGACTTGTAAAGCAAAGGTTTTAATTCCTTTAATTCCTTCCTCTTCAGTACCCAGCTCCATCCATTCAGAGGATGTCAAAACAGGCTGGTACCTCCTGTGACCTCAAGGAAGGGATGAAGTAAATGCTAAAATGAATTGCTGCAGCAGAGTCTGCATGAAGAAAACACAATAACAGAAACCTGGATATCTCTTGAATAGTTTTCCTTCACAAGCTTGATGTTGCCACTGCAAGGGAGTGAAAGGTAATTAGACTGATTAACTGAAAATCATTGAGGAGCTGTCATTCCCTCCTTTGTCAGTGCTGAAGCTGCACAGGGCCAGGATCATTCTGCTCTGAAATGCCAACAAAGAATACTTAACAGAGGAAGGTGACTGGAGGGTGGAACTATTTGAGGAGTTTTGCACCATAATGTGACACATTTGCTATTAGTTCTCAGTGCATATTTTTCATCTTAAGTAGTATAGCCACCTTCCAGGTTTCAATTCCTCAATATTTCATATTATGCCAAAACTCAAGTCTTTTTAGATTAATTTCTTCCAAAGAAAAATAAAGAAATGAACAGCATTTTGCAGAAGAGTTTTCAGCAGAGAGTCTTCCAGGAAATTTTCGAGCAGAACTTAGAAGAAAACAAGAAAAATAAAGAAAAGAAAAAGAATCCCTTTTACTTCTTCAAGAGGTAATACTGATTAACTCATCAGATTTTTTTCTAATTGTACAAGAATTATTGGTAGGTTTACCTGGAGCCTGATAACTTTCTGGTCAATAACTGAAATATTTAGCCAATTTTTTAACAAAAAAAGCAAGAATATTCTGGAACAAAAGGTCTAGGTATGCAGATTTAGATACTGAAATATACCATTAAGAAGTTATGGATTGGGTCTCTTAGAGCATTTTATTCACCTATTTTTAAGTCATTTTATTGTCCAACTCATCTTCCATATGAGTAACTATAATTGTACAGGAAAACATTCTTAGACAAGACTGCTAAAATATTTCCTGCATTCATTCACAAATAATTTTGTATTGATCTAAAGCCAAAAATCCCCACCAATATTACATGTTTGGCTTGAGCAGTTTCATCAGAGATCTGTGCCTTCAATCCTAGTGTCACCTGTGTGAGACCATCCAGCAGGCATGACACAGCACACCAAGGTATTGCTCTTTACTACAGTGAACTTCTTCAAGCAAAATTTGAAAAGAGGAAAAAGAAAACAAAAATTATGACTGGGTGATGGCAACGGAATTTTTGAATAGTCAAATCAAGGGGAACAAAAAGAGCAGTGATGAAAAGTTGAATTACTCAGATGAGGAAAAATTAGTTGACTGCACTCTGCTAGAATTTGCTTTTTGGTTTGAAATCCTATGATCTGGAAAGCAACATATTTGCATTTACTTTTTAATGCATTAATAGCAGCTTAATTGTGAAGGTTTCTTCTTAAATAATCTTGTTAAAAATTAACTGGTGTTTGATTGATACGAAAACAGTTTCGATTTAGCTTTCTAGCTTTATTTCTACTAAAACTGTACAATTTGAAAAGTAATAAGCTTTTCTTTATTATCACAACAGTACAGTAATTTTGCCAGCTTTTCTACTGAATCACTTGATCACTGTAGGAAGGAGCTTTGCTTCAGCTTGCTTTTGATTTGTGTGTGCGTGCATTAGGATTTTATGGTCTTTCACTAAAAGCTAAAAAGTGATACAATAATGTCGCCCATGTCAAGGACATGCAATGGGGCATTGCTTTTGGAGGAATTCTGCATGAGGATTTGGGGTTACCCTGCCAGCAGTCTTAGGAGCAGATAAACCATTCCAGATCACTGCCCATCAGGAGGACGGTGCCAAACTCTTTTTGGTGGTGCTCAGCAACAGGACAAGGAGCAATGGCCATAAAATAAAACACCAGAAGTTCCATTCAACATGAGGAAGAATTTTTTTTTTACATTGAGGGTGGCACAGTGCTGGAACAGCTGCCCAGGGAGGGTATGGATTATCCCTCTCTGGAGGCATTAAAACCCCACCTGGACGTGTTCCTGTGTCACCTGCTCTAGGTGACCCTGCCTTGGCAGGAGGCTTGGGCTCAATCATCTCCACAGGTCCCTTCCAACCCCAACTATTCAATGATTCTGTGAAATACACTTTTGAAGGATATATATATATTTTTTTTTCCTCACTGTGATATCGTAAGCAATGTAGGACTTTGTTATTTTCCTTTTTAATGGTTGAGCTTCTGTAAGAAAACCTTAAGTTGGAGATTGATTTTAGAAATGTGCACAGGAGCCATCATGCAAATTCTTAAATTTTGAAAAATGAAGTACAAAAAGAAGGTTCGAAAAAAGAGGCCCCACAATTTCGACATAATCTTTCCTGTGACACCACATGCATATTTAATACAGGTGTCTGCTTTAACAATTTAATCTTATACTAGTGTTTCTGCACAACTCCCTCTTCATTCATGGCAAAGGCAGTTCACAGGAAGGGAAAATTCCGTGTGCTTTTAACCTCATAAATCTACTTATAGTCCTAAATTTCATTTAAGCCATGCACGGGCAAGAAATCTTATAGACTGAAGGTAATTTATTTTACCTGTGAATTCAAGTCTTTTATTTAATGACTTTTTCCTAAACTAGAGATGCAGCGTAAAAGGAGGGATTATCTATTATCCCTACCCATTCTTATCACAGAGAGACCATACCTTCATTCACAATAGGTAGAGAGACAAAAATCCAAGTTGCCTTAACATAACCTCACCTGTAAAAACAGTGTTTATAGCATAGTTGTATGTGAAAATCATATAAAAACCTGAGAATCTCTGCAATTAATGTAACAATTTACGGCAAAAACTGTTGCCACAACTTAAAAGTGACTGAAAATTGCCTTGGGAATTATGGCTAATGGATTATAATAGTCTTTGTCACAAATTATCCTGAGTAGTTTTGGTTAAGCATCATGTAGCTTTATATAACATTATACTGCATTAATATGCTATTTCATCCAAGTGCTCAAAACCTCTATTAATCTTAATGGACCCAAAGCAATAGATCTCCTGAGAACTTGGATAGCATCTCTTTTGGTATAGGTGTGCTGGTTGTGGCTGGAATTGAGTTCATTTTCTTCACAGGAGCCATTACAGGGCTGAGGTTTGGATTTGTGCTGGAAGCAGGGCTGATAATGCAGGGATGTTTTCCTTCCTGCTGGGCAGAGCTTGCACAGACCCAAGGCCTTTCCTGCTTCCCACCCCAGGGAGTGGTCTGGGGGAGCACAAGAAGTTGGGAGAGGATACACGAGTCAGGCGGTGGTGAACAACTACTCTTGTTTGCATCATTTGCCTTCTTTGGGGTTTATTTCTCTGTCTTTGTTATTTCCCTTTTATTTACAAATTATCTGATGGTCATTATTACATAATTTCAATTATTAGACTCTTCTTATCTCAACTCCCACAAGTTTTCTCATTTTTATCCTTTTGATTCTTTCCCTCCATCCTGCTGGGAGGGAGGGAAGGAGTGAGTGAATGACTCCTTGGTGCTGAGTTGCTGGCTGGGGTTAGACCACAACATGGTAGATGACTGTTTAGCTGAAGAAGATAGATCCTAAAACACAAATGTCCACTTGACAGAGAAGTAGAGTTAATAGTCGTCAAGAAAAACAAAACAAAACAAAACAAAAAAAAAGAAACCCACCAAAACAAAAAAAAAAAAA
>VWZV01006860.1:380784-407908 GCA_013397155.1 Irena cyanogastra | reverse complement strand
AAAAAAAAAAAAAAAACCAAACCCGAAAAACCACAAACAAACAAACAAACAAAAAACTACAACAACCAAAATAAAACAAAAACAAACCCCATATAGAGCCTGGACTAAGCTACCTACAGTCAAAGAAATTCTAGAATTTTCTGCTTCCCCACAGAGCCCTAAAAGAGATCAAATTTTCAAAAAAGGTATTGCAAATGTACTGAGCAAAGACTTCAGGATGGAGAAAGACACAGGAAAAGGAACTGCTAAATTGCCTTATACAACTTCTTTCATTCTCTTTGGGTAAAACATATTCATGCAGAGTTATTACGGCTAAAAATTTTCAGTCACTAAAAAAATACTAAAGAGGAAAGTACCTTCAGGTTGCTCAATGGTGAAATAGTCAGCAACATGCAAAGAAACATCTACAGCAACCTAAGTTTTTTTTTTTGTCCGGGCTTATATGAAGAATTTTAACAACATTCAGCAGATGCCATCATTATGTAAGAATATCTTGATTACTGTAACTCTGCAACAGAAAACAGGATTTGCATACAAGTAATAGCAAGCCACTCCTTGGAAAAAGGAAATGGTACTTCCAAGTGGACTTGTTAACACCAAGAAATATGGGATGCCTGCTGTGCCGACTTATTTAAGAGGATTGCATTGTAAAATATTCTAGTTGAAGTGTTCCTGCTGAAAAAGGGTCATTTTTTTACCAAAAAGCTTTCCTTTTACTACAGAAATGCCTGTTAACATCCCCATTTTATCTTAAATAAATATTCACTACCATGCATTTACATAAACAAGGAAACACTGATTATCTTGAAATGATCTTAGTCTAGACCACTTGCCAGCATGCTACACATGCAAAGTCAATTAGGTTACAGATTTGAGCACTTAACATTTCTCTCATCACAACTCCTCATAAGGTATGAAAGGGAAAAACAGTGACAAATTTGTGCCTATGCAGTTTCATGAATTCACCAGGAACAAAACAAGGGGGCCTACTAGGGACAGGGAGAGATGGAAGGGAGAGAAGGAAACAAAAAAAAAAAAGATGAAAGCACAAATTACCCTATAGTCAGCAGAATTCTGTATGCCAGTTTGAGGAATAAATTAGAAACTGTTCCAGCTACCATCCTTATCAAACTTAATGATGCTCTGCACAATTTACAGGTATCAATCTGATCAGAGATACACAATCCACAGTTTTGAAACCTGCACCTCAGCTTTGGTACCATTCATCTGCTACAGGTAACATGCTCCAAGATCAAAACAAATAGCATATTACATTTAAAGCAAGGGCATCTGCTGGAAGTACACTGCAGAACAACAGATGTTACTACACCAAAGAATTATCAATCTTATGCTGATCCAGTGGCACTGACAAGGCATTCAAAATGCAGCTGGACAAGGAAAGACCTTCCTATCCCAGAGTTATTCATGGAACTCTGGGTGATTTAGCAAAATAATCTTGAAACCTCTGGACATCTCAGCAAACCTCACCTTTAAAAAGCCATTTAGATTCATCACACCATTCTGTCTAGCAGTAAAGGATTTATGTTGTTTACTTGCCTTTGTGTAGCTGCAGGATTTTATGTATCCCAGTATCCAACAGTGCAGACACTGGCAGCAACAAAAAAAATCAGTGCTCAAATGTGAATACAACATTATTAAGGATACCCCAGCACTACCATTCATTCTAAAGTTGCATTTTTAAAGGCAGGATGCAATCAAGGAAAAAGACCTCTGAATTGTTCCAGTTGTTTTCAAGAGGCTACACTCTACTCTTGCTGGAAAACAGCCACATCAAGGACCACAAAAGCACAGGTTATTGGTGAGAGGAAAAAACATGAAACAATTTTAATTACATTTCCCAGGAGACTCTTAGAAAGCTGTAGATAACAGGCATTCTAGTACTGGATCTTGGCTGAAGCTAATGTAATCCATTGTATTTTGTTTCAATAATCACAGGTTAATAAATAAATGAGGTTAAGTTCTCTATTTAAAATACAAGACTCTTACAGAAGTAATATCCATAAATCTTGATTAACACCGAAGATGAAAAAGGAAACCAAGCTTGTTTGGTTTGTTTTTAGAGTTGTCCATATCCAATATTAACTTATAATCAAATAAAAATATTTTGGATGATTGAGCACATAAGTCTACACAGCAATGCCAAGATGTGCCAATCCCACCTCTTAGCAAAATGTCAGCCTATAAACACTATCTACAAGCAGAAATTAATATGAAGTCTCCTTATGGCTCAATGGTATTTCAGGATCCTTTAACATTCATCTTAATACTGTGAACTACATGTGCAATCCCATACTTTGTTACTATTTGCATCAAACTATCTTTTCTTCCTTTTTTCCTTTAAATTTTCAAAATCACTTCACAAAGTGACAATACTGTTGTCCTGTTTTGTAAATATATAGACGTACAACATACATCCAGTATGGTAACAACATGAATTAGTCTTCACAGAAGAAAAGCAGAACAGTAGCTCAGAATATAATTTTTTCTATTATATTTTCAAGGTTTGTTAAATATCTGCTAAGGTTTGCTACTTCTCATTTGGAAATCAAATATTTTACTGCTTCAGACACTTTTCACATGGAAAGGAATCTGATGTTCACATACACACAATTACAGTCCCATCATAGGCTTCAGATACCTGAAATATGTTACCTTGCTGTAGTCTGATTATAGTGTGAGAAACCTGATATTCTCTTACCTAGAACACAAAAGAGAAATAGTTTTAGATTAATTAATAGCATTGTTCAAATCACACATTTTGCAAATTAAAGAAAAAATGAACTATGTACAACTATCAAATTTGGTTTTGACTATTTAGTGGTAGATGGTCTTTAATATTAAATCAATCAAAGAGATTTGGTGTCTTCTTCTTTCACGGCTTTGTCATTTCTTTCCCTTAGATTATTAAAAACTCTGTCTTTTCAATCAAGGAAGGTTAAAAGCCATGTAAAAATCCATGTTTGCATTTATCCTGGTATGATTCAGGTACTTAACTTTCAAACTTTGTCCAGTGTGCACCACTTGTACAAATGTACATGCATACGCACTTTTTTTTTTTGACAATATAAATTCAAAGGCTTCTATAAACTTCACTCTACAGTGGTTTGGTGTTGTTTTTTTTGGTTTTTTTGGGTTTTTTTTTGTTATTTGTCAGCAGTATCTTAAAGCTAAAGGGATGTCTGAAGTAGTAGTGGCACCTTCTGTTTATAAAGTGTTTATAAACTAGTAAATACATATGTTTTCAAACAATCTAACCTCTAAATGGTATACGTTATTTTAAGCAAAATAACTTCACCTTAATGATGCCAACAACAAAGAAATCACAAGTTTTTTCAACTGCTTGAACCACGGAATATATGGATTCCTGGGACAACTGAAAGTCTGTTCCTACAAGCTGTTTATTAGTACTTGTGTGGATAATTGGAGTCTCAACCAAGACTACAGAAATGTTTACTTTTCACCGAAGTTTTCCTTACTACAAAAAGGAAACAAAGTATCTCTTAGTTTAGAGCTGTAGCCATAAACCATCAGCTACCACATGATTTTAAATTTGAGCTTTGAGATTTAGTTTAATTTCTTATGAGCAACACAGCAAAAATGAACGCAAACCCAGCCAACTCTTCAGCACCCAAAGGTTTTCAGATGATTTAAAATCCACCAGTACAATAGCTCTCACTGGTCCTGGCCCAGTATCACTGACACATCCAGCAAGCACAGGCTGGGTATATTTTTGTCCAGCACCAACAGCTGTGGATCTGCTTCTTCCTTTCTCCCTCCCCCAGATGCTGCAGTTTCTTCATGCTCTGTTTGTGCAGACATTCACCAACCCAAAACTTCTTGGTGACATTCCCCACTCTAAACTTCAAACCATTTAAAAGTGAAAAACAGTTTTCTGTTTACTCTTTTAACTAGATCATTTAGACAGGTCTGGGTTAGTTTCTGGTAATAGCGATGCTTGAAATGGCACAACAGAGAGTGTGATAACTCTCCGTGGAGAAAGCTTTGCTGGCAGAGGATCCCAACCTTTCCTTTAACCTAATTCTGTTTATCCATTAGGAGATTGAAGTGATTTTCTCAGTGAACAGCTATGGGACAGCAAAATTAACTTTTTTTTTTTCCCTCCATGTTATTGAAACCTGTGGAACAGAGCTTTCTTTAAAACAAATCCTTTTCCTGTTCCCTCTGTTGAGCTCATTAGCTTCTAAATAACTAATTTAGCTATTTTTGTAGATTTTCTTTAATATTTGTGACTCAGTTGGGCTGAGTGATGGTCTTGGGGTAGAGGAGGAGGAAAAAAGACAACATTCCCAATGTTTCTATAGGTAAATATTTCTATTTCTATAGGTAAATATTTCAATGGTAAATGGTTTCTATTGTCTTATCAGATTTTATTCCAGAGAAAAGCTACTTGGCTTCATCCTCACAACTTCCAGTAAAGGTTTTATTGCACTTGAAGAATTATATAATATTCTGGCAAGAATATAAACTCTTAGGTTTTGTTAAACAACAAAGTATTTAGACCTTCAAATGTTAATGTATTTTATTTAGAGATTGTGAAACACTTTGAAGAAGGATGCAAAAGTGCTGTCATCTGAAAATACTTCAAGATTGAAAAGAAATTGGGCTTCCATCAGGGCAAGCCAAGCAGGTTCTGAGAAAGGAAGATTTTGGCACATGGAACTCCTAAAACTGCCAATGTAGTCACAGTTCTAAAAATCCTCTCTCTACAGTGGTCATGCCATTTCTAAGGCAGAAAAAGAGGAGCTCCAGAGTTAGACTCTTTCTGTTGTATCCCTCTACTTGTTCTTTTCCACTCTTCTTATCAATCTGCAGAAACCAAAACGTGTTTAACTTAGGATTTACGTGTATTATCCTGTTTTACAACTGCAGCCATCATCAGGTCTCTTTCATGTCATGTGAGAGAAAACTTAAATGGTCTTTGGAAAAGAGAAACAGATTCTAAGGGCATAAATGGAAATTTATTGCTGTCATCTGAACTGTCAAAACATCTGCAGGTTTTACCAGCTGGGACACATGTTAGAGAAAAGAAAAAAAAAATAGGGTATAATATTATACCCTGTATTTTCAGCTGTGAAACTGAGCAGCAGATGTTCATGAGCAGCAAGTGATTTCAATGCAATAATTAGTAAAGAAAGTTGCTTTAGTGTGGGATAGCAAAACAGCATTGACACACTCTGGTTTGACACAAAGGGAACAGAGAAAAGTAGACCAAGGAAGAATTCTGTGTCATGTACACTGAAGAAACAGGGAATGGCATAAGGAAAAAGCATCATTGGAGATTTTTCTAAAGGTTTAAAGTTAATTTCCATATGATTTAGAGAGATCAGAGCTCTATAACTGAGGCGTAAATGGAAAGTTATAGGTTTTATGATCAATGGACCAGGAACAAGCTGAGTTCAACAAATATCTGGCCAGTTAGAAATCAACAGCAGTCCTACACCAATAGCAGAGTATAAGAGCAGCCTAGAATAAACAGATACATTGTTCTAAAAACTCAGCTGGAAAAATCCATTATAAAATAATCCACAGCAATGGAAAAAAACCTCATGATTTTATGTTGTGGTCACTACTAATGAGTCAAACTACTAAATTACCTTCCCTTAAAAAACAGATGACATTTAAAATCTTAAAAGTAGTGATTTTAGATATTCAATCTTAGCAACCTCCTTCATTTCTTACCACAAATTAATCCTTTCAGCTCAAATGCAGAATACAAAAAAAAATTACATATTTACATCTTCAGCACAGTTGTGCAGTCTGCACAGATCCCAGCCTTGCTCACAGCTCTCAGGCTGATCAGGCCTGCTTGCACCATATGAATTCTCCTTGAGCTCGACTTTGAGTTGACTTTGAAGTTTATGAGCTGAAAAGCAGCTAAATTAAGCAGAACAAAACAAGCAAATGACAGCTAAAGAAGCATTAGACCCAAGTATATCCATTCAATTAATTTGCAGTTTTACCCACTGCTCTGTTTAACTGCTTTGTCAAAATTTCGACAGAAGTACCATATGACTGAATTTATGCCACACACATCAGTAAGACAAATATCTGATATAAAGGACAAAATAAATAATTCTGCACAATGAGACCTAGTTAAAAAACAAACAAACAAACATAAAACTGCATTCAATTTTTTTCTAGTTTAGTTTTAAATGTATGCATTTCCTCTTTACTGGCAATTTTAAATGTTGTTATTTTATAAATATATGGGAAAAAAAAAAAAACAAAAAAACAAACTCATAAAGACACAGGAAAATATTCAAGAACTAGAAGAAGGAGCAAATGTATAAATTATAAAAGTCTTCCTGGGAAAAAGGCATAGGAGACCTTGCAGGAAACTATCAAATTTTTTTTTTTTTTTTTTGTACTCTGCTAGAATTCAACCCAAATCACATGTAAGCCCAATTAAGATATGAAATCCATTCTAAACAGGGTAAAGTGCTGCAGCTTTGTCCTCCGCTACTTCAGGGAACCCCCACCTGCTTTCTCAACATTTCAATCAAATTTTCCACCTTAAATGTTGCTTGAGGTACAGATGGATCAAAAAAGAACACCAATCAAATGTTGGTATAGAAGCTACAGAACACTTTAATTTTCAGACAGATTTATTAATTACTATGGATATGTACTAAGTTCTCAGTAGAGACAGTAGCTACTGCAACTGTGTTTTCTAACCAAAGAATGCAACAACTCACTTCTCACTTCACAAAGCTACCTAGAGTAAGAGGAAAGGCAGCAAGACAAAACATGGGTGAGTCTAAAGAAGATGATCATTAAGCCTTCAGAAGTATGTTTATGTATAAGGGTGCTGATCAGTCTGGAGTCCTGTGGAGACAAATGTACTTTGCTCTTTGCATTTTTTTTTTCTCCCCATAAGGAAAAAACCCATTGTGCTCTAGTAAACACTTTCTACTTATGTTCCCACAGAAATCCCTATTGTTGTGGAGATATTCTTCCAGTAATCAGGCTAACTTAGTAAAACCTATAGCTTGTCACTTCCTGAAAGAGTGGCAGGTGCTCATTTTCTCAGAGGCATCATATTCATATAAAGTCTGGAAAGATACTCATAGGGATAAATAAATGTCTTTTGATCCAAATAGGATCCCACTCCTGTCCTCTAAATCACAGAAACTAGAATAAGTCAAAGAAAACAATGAGAAAAATTGTGTTATATCATCAATGCTACTCTCAAAATAACAGGACTATATTGTTTTAATGTAATCAAGGACATTAAAGTTTGCTGAGCACTTTATGTATGCAGTATTACAAAGCACATGCAATAGCAAACTCCTATTTTCCACAATTTCCATGTGAACATTAACAGAAGTAATTCTTCTTCATGAAATTATTTTCTGATGAGTTTCGAAAGCTTGGATGCAGATATACTTATCTGTCCTCTAAAGCCAAGATAAACTACAGTGCAAGTTGTTAGGGGTTTTTTTTGTTCGTTTGTTTGTTTTTTGGTTTTTGTTTTGTTTTGTTTTGTTTTTTAATTCTGTTTTTTTTTTTTTGCATGCATGGTTGATTTTCAAATCATGCCTTGGAACAAACTAATAAATACATATAATCTGGAAACATAGGAAAATGTCCCCAGTTCACACTGCTGGCTAGAAAAGCATTGCCAATGACTAATTCAGAGGAATAGCAATAATATATTAAGAAAAAAAAATTAAAAAAAAACCCAAATATCAAAGATACAAGCATCATAAAAAAATGTACCTTCAGTTTTACATGAGTCCCACTTCCATTACATAAAGCAATACATCGTTAGTGTATTAATCAACTTACTATGGCACAATATTGTATAAAGTGTTAGGAGATATCAGAACCAGATATTCTGTGCTTAAGGCCTAAAAAAAACTTGAGAGTGTTTTAAATGAACATGTCAAATTAAAAAAAAAAAAAAAAAGAAGAGTCAACCCAAAATATCTAATTTGTCAAAAAATACTGGGATTTTTCTCCATCTGAACTTCACACTTCTATTGCATAGATTCTGTGTCCTTACAGACAGGATCGTAGCCTGTTTTCTCAAAGTCAGATGGGCCAGATGTAGGCTCTCAACTGTAATTTGGGGTAACAACCTAATTCATACCTTTAGAGAAATCAGTGGTTAAAAGCTTATTTGCAAACTCTAAATTCTGGATCTCTACTGCTTTCGTGCTTAAATTGTGAGGTAGGCAAATTGTAAAACTACAGGTTAGGACAGCTCTAATACACTGGGTAAATAATCACATATTAGGTCCTATGCCATGAGTTTCTTATGAAGTGATGTAGAAATTAAAACAGTAATAACTCTTGTGTCTCATTTATATTGATTTAAACAACTTTAGTTACTTGAAGATATGGTAGCTACAAAGTCTGAACATGATTCTAGATTACACATTATGCCTTATGTTAATATAGGAACACTTGGAAAATAGTAAGAGGAAATAAGAGGAAATATGTATGTGCTAGATATAGGCCTGAATTGAGATGCTATATCCAGACACATAAAAACACAGAGAAGCTGTGGTGAGGTGACTTTGGCTGGCTGCCAGATGCCCACCCAGCTGATGGTGTCCAAAACAGGACAGGGACAAAAGAATAAGATGAAAATGCTCTTTCCATTTTTTTTTTTTTTGCCACAAACAAAAATTTGGTGAAAATTAATGTAATTAATTGGCAGTTAAAACAGAGTTGGATGGTAAGAAACAAAGACAAAAAGCACAAAACACTCACTTCTCCAATCCCAAATCCTCTGCCTCCCCCGCTGGAGCAAGGCTGGGGAATAGGAGCTGTGATCAGTCCACAAAAATTCCTCTCTGCCACTCCCTCCTCATGCATTTCCCTGACTCCAGCATAGGGTTTTCCATGAAGTCTGCAGGATCACCTCCTCCGGCTCTCCCCTTGGGGCTCTCAGGACTCTTTCTCACATTTTTTCTCACAATCCTGTCTGTGGGCTCAGCTGTGCCCCGCTCTGGGTCAGCTGGACCCTGCTGTGTCCAGCAAGGGGCAGCTCTGTCTGCCTGCAGAGGCACCTGCACCCCTGCAGACCCCCAAACTGGCTTCAGAACCAGGGCTCACAAGGCTGCAAATTCTCTGGGGAAGCTGGGCAGCACAGTCAGCTGTAATTTATCAGGCAGATGTGCCCCATCTCAATTCCTCCATTAGTCTCTGTGCACAAGGTAGTGCCTGGGTTAGTGCTGTGACTGCTCCTGCAGCTGAGAAAAAGGCTAAATCTTGCTTTTTATCCAGCACTTTGCTTTAAGTAGACCTCTGAGTCAATTAAAAAAGTATGTGCAGGTGAAATTTCTATCAATAATACTAAACAGATGAAGGAAGAAGTAACACTATGGGGGACACGAAGACTGTTTTGTTATTGACATGCACGATAACTGATTAGGTTTCTCAGCTTCTGTTGCTAGAAATTCTGATGTATTACACTTAGGATTACTAGTTAACTTCCATTTCCTTTCAACTTTCGCCTCTGGATAAGCTCAACTATTCCCAAGAAGAAACACTGATCAAGTACATTTGTCATGCGAACAACTATAATAAGGTAATTCATCATAGTCTGCCAGACTCTTACTCCAGGAAGACTGCTGCATTTTTATCCTTACTTAAAAATCTGCTGTCACTCCTGCTGGAAATTTTGGTAGACACTTTGGACATGTTTAAAAGCCCTTCCAAACTGATAGTGGCAGATAATTAAGTTATCAGCTTTCAAAGTTCCTTTTCACCTCTGCAATGTTTATGACACCATGAACCTTTCTGTCTGGTTTAATCTGACCTGTTCTGAACGTGTGATCTCTTCTTCCTTCCCTTTTCCTTTCCTACTGGTAGCCAGTGACCAAGGTAATTCACTACAACAAATGAACCTGTTCTGGAGGGTCTAATTGAGCAATTCTGTTTTCTTTTCAAGGTCTGAACTCAACCACATCCCACAACCTATTCTTCAGCACTGCAGTGGCAAAAGATTTACTTGAAGGCAAAGAGAGCTAAGATTTTAGGTTTCCAAATGGAAGAAGAATAAACCAATGCTGGCTCATAGTTGTGCGTGGCTGAAAGTGGGAGTTGCTATTTATGCTGTCAGTAATGTTTAATGCTTTTGTATATTTTCTAGTCAAAGCTGAATTTTTTTTAATTTTTTTTTTTTTTGCAAGCTTGGCACTTTACCTCCATGTTGAGTGTAAAACTCGATGTACTCTTCCTCTATTTTCTCTTACACTTCTCTGGTAGTGTTCTGCGGATATAAATATTCACTTTCAAGAAAAATCTAATTTTTGTTCACAAACAAAAAAAAAAAATAGGGCATGAAGCTTTAGCACTGGTGAACAATCTCACAAATGGAAATGCACTGAAGAAAAGAACTACTGAGAAAGAAGCAGGTTCTATTTTCATCTTCCAGAACAGCATTAACAATAGCAAGGAGAAAATAAACTCCATCTTGCAGATCTATTGCCTCACACACAAACACAAACAGGGCAGAGTTTTAATCCTTGCACCTCGTCCATCAGCCCCTTTTATCTGTGGCTTTTCAAGGTAGCAACGCAAACCTAATGACAAAGGGATCTTAAAAGCTAGACTCAATTTCCACTGCAGTCACAGCCATCAGAAAGATTGGGAGAGAAGTTAGATCTGATAAGCAAAATTAAAAGTAACATCAGTTAAACTCACAGGTAGATACATAAGGTAGATACATAAGATACATGGCTAGCAATGCCATGCAATCTGTGTGCACGTGCTTTATTAACAGCATTTCATTTATGAAAGACAAAGTGGCATGACACAAGATTTATCCTGAAGCAAGGCTCCATCAAGTGTGAAAGATGGGGATTCAGCATCACAAGATAAATGAGCACTGCTCCTAATGCTGGAAAAGGGAAGGAGCCTTGATAGCTCTAGGTGAAGCAAGGACCATTCTTAACGCTCACTTCACTTGCATTAATAAGCCTTCAATAAAAATGACATATATTACAAATAAGAAGTCTAAGTATGCAAAGAACCAAGTCAGTAATATTTCAGTCTTCAAAATAGCCCACCTTCCAAGCTTTGTTTGTATGTGTCTCATATGAAACAAGTGAAATGAATTTTATAGAGACAGAAATAGACTTATGCACTTAGAGATTCTCATGCATTTGGAATTAAGAACATTTGTAACCAATTCACTTGGATTTACAGTTTCTCAATTTTGCTCCCTGAGAAGGGAGATTCAGAAGCTAAAGTAAACATTATTTTCAAAACCAACATTTAAGTAGTATCATGCTTAGTTCTTTTCCTAGACTTTTCACATTGGCTAAAAATTTACAGAAACTGGTTTCCAGTGGAGATCCTGAAACAATTATGCATTGAAGGATGTAGCTCATATTGCTAACATTAATTCCAAATCAATCTAACTACGCCATCCAGCACTTACAATTTGAGGAACACAATTTACCTCAGAGTATCAAAAGAAGTTGATATTTTTGTTCTCTCATCCCTAGCTCCACAACTGCATCACTCCTTGCCCACACTGTGGTTCCAAGCTTGAAGCAAACAGATGTGCCAGACAAGCAGATATCCTGAAAAACTTGGCTGTAAATTGTAGCTCTTCCCATGACCAAATTAAGTGGCATACGTCTCTCATAGGTGAGAAAAAAGTTCAGAGGTGCAAATGAAAGCAGCCCCTGACCGTGTGTGAATGGCCTTTGCCCAGCATATCCACCCAAAAAATGGCAGAGCCCCTCATTTTCAACTCATAGAGGTTTTTTTGTTGGTTTTATTAATCTAGTTGTCCTTACCAATCACAGCTCACCTGAGCTACAAGCAGAACTAAGAAACAGAATCAGCAATTTCAGGGAAAGATTTCAAAAGTCTAAGAGCTGAGTATTCATATTCCACTTGAAGACAATATATTATAATTCCGTTATATTCTGAACAGAAAACATGTAGTTGAGATTTTGTATATGTGGAATGCTATGATGTAACTATTTAGTATTAGAGAAAACTTTATTGCTGTTATTAAAATCTGCCCAGACTCTAATGAAGGTAAAACTGCTGGAGGACATACAATGAGTCAGAATTGCAAATAATCCCAATTTATGTTTTAAAATAACATTAATTTTTGATATAAAAGCCATTTCAAAGTTACAGCACAGAGAAACACAGTTCTTATTGCCAAAGGGACCTGGGGACCACGACAACAAATTTCAGGATGCTGGATTTTAAACTGGAGGCACTACTATCATGAGACAATCATTCTATCCAGGGAGTTATAAAAACAGCCTAAACAATGCAAGGCCATAAAGTGTTTGACCTCTTTCCCACAAGCCAATAAATCAACGTGCCAAAGAAGCACCACACTGATGAAACCATGAGGCTGATAAGAAAGCCTACAAATTCAACGGGGAAGAATTTAATTTCAAATTTCCAGGGGGAATTCTTGATGCCAGATAAGACTGAATTCCTACTCAACATATCTCTGTCTGGGGTGATCATCAGTTTTAATTATTTCTGACATTTTGTCTATCATACTGGATCCCTGGAGAAAAGTAATGAGTCTCCTCGTGTGAAAGGTGAAAAGAATGAAGATCACGTTAACATGCTTGAAATAAATTAACCACATGATCTTGTAGCTATAAAACCCCAGAAAGGATCCCATTAAACCACTTGCAACCACCAGTGTGACCACAAAAATCTCCTCATTAGCTATAAAAGCTAACTAGCAACATCTTAATTCTGGCATTTCAGCTTCATTAGTTGATTGTGTGTTCTTGTTCCAGATTTAATAACAGCAGTTGTCTGATCAGGATGACCATGCCAGTACCAGCCAACCAACAAGGCACAGTCATTTCTCAACTGTTTCTTTATGAGTGCTTGGGAAAGGAGTTTGGTAAAGTTATCTTTAACTTTTCCCTGAAGGTCGTGTTTGTACTGTAATAAAACTTACTCAGCTTTTTTTTTGCCTCCTTTTTTTTTTTTTTTTNNTTTTTTTTTTTTTTTTTTTTGCAAAGAATACACCGATCAGCTGAAATCAAAAGCATTGGAAAGTACGAATTACATTCTCTCTCCTCCTGGCTTACTGGGAGAAGCACTGTGTGATAGTCTCAAGAAGGAGAATTAAGCCAAGTCCAACAGTCTGTCTTGTCTTAACTTAACAGAATTTTAAAACAGCAATGAATGCCTCCGAAATACAACTAAAGAGAAAAGCTAATTGGCAGAAGATTATAAATTATATTTTCATATTCAACAAAATAAGTACAAGATAATTTATTATTATATTCAAAACTACAACTTGATGGGTAAAGGCAGAAGACTGCAAAAAATAATTTAAAACACTTTCCTCTGAGAAATACTTGCTTATGAACTACTAATGTATCAATATGCTTTATAAAAAAACACTGATACATTAAAATAGTCTGTTTTCTCCCTATTTCTACACAGAATGCATTTGCTAAGCAATGCTATGGATATATGCACCCATCTATATAAATATAAAGTAGCATAAGAAAAGCAAATACGTACTCAATTTTCTACTTTATGAAGTAAATTGTCTACCTTCTCTTGGTAATATTCATACAATACCTCTTAAGGTAACATTTTGGGCGGTTCTACTGACTGGCAAATCAAGTTCAGTCCCAGAAATGTAAAAGATGGTCAAGAAACCAAATGTTACAGTAAATATCATCATATTTCTAGCTGACAAAAGCTTCAGAATCCCAAGAGTGCCGAGCTCCTTTTCTGTGATCTTTTAGCACCTTTTACCACTCCTAAGTTTCTTCAGCGGAACTCCTGCGGATCTTTTTGTCAGAAAAATACATTAAGCAAATTAACTGGTTACATTTCTCCTGGGGCCACGGGCCACACCATATATTATAACGGGGTGATTACGTTGCCACTTTGTCACTGCCGGACTTTGCGTTAAGTGTTATTTGACATATGCTTTCATAAAATGAATTAAAATAAGAGGCAGTTAAATGCAGGCAGCAGAACAGTGGTGGCTTCATGTGCTAATTGTGACTGCAGCTCTCCCACTGTTACCTAGCACTGCAGTTATACACAATTCTGAGATAAGTTTTATTTCTGCTGTCAGACAGAAAAGATAACTTGTCAACGAATTTAGATGAGTAATTATTACCATGCAGAAAAACATGAAATAAAATTCCAAGCTAGTTTATATCTTCTTTCTTATTCCCTTATGTTGTTAATGGACATTGGAACTAAATGTTAGAAGTAATTATCCAGCCATTGTTGGAAACAGTTTGTAGAAATCTATAGAGTCTGTAACTACATAAATAAACTTTAAAAAAAAATTGGAGGAGTTATTCTGCAAATTCTCAGGTAAAGGAGCAGCAGAGCACTGTCGAGTAATTGTAATAGAAAACTAGACATGCACAAAAGGCTTCGGTCTATATAAATAGTTCTGACCATGAAAAAAACATAATTTTGTAAGCCATATTCAGCAGAAGAACCAAACTCAGTAATAAGGTTTGGGCACATAAGCATAAAAAATCAGGTGTTTATTCTAAAATGCATCTGTTGCCTTGCAGCAGTCTTGAATTACAACAAAAAAGACACATATACAAAAAATAAAAGACCTGCAAACAGGAAGGAAATAAACCATTGTGAAGATATTCCCATTAAATATCATGGTTAGCAATTGCTGCAGTGCTCATCAGATATGTTACACTAGGCAGAACTGGTGCAGTCATAAGCCATGATTTTGCTAAATTTCCCTTTTAAGATCTTTACTGAAACTAAATACAAAATCCTACTTACTGACACAAACACATCTGGGTTACAAGCACAGTCCTTTGTTGCACTAACTCATATTTACACTGTTCTTAAATCTCACCTTGAGTAAGGGAGTAGCTATTTCAAGAATAACAACTACTGTTGTTATTGAATGTGCTAGGATATTTATTACAATGTCTCTCATCACATATAACTATGCAAAGCAGTTATTATTTTTATCATCTGCAGTTATTGAGCTTCACATTCACCATCACAGAAGCTCATGTTTAACTTTAAACTGGTTTTAAATATTTCTTTTTAAAAACAAAAACCTTTTCCTGATTTTTATTTTTAAGTTTAAGACACTTGGGAACTGCATTTCACTTAATAAACTTGGTCCTTGGTATGACTTTTAAAACATGCAATCTGCCCAAAAAAAAAAAATTAAATAGACATGCTAGGCTTTCATATATCATTATATATATGTAAAAACATGAAGAGCATTAGGTTTTTTCATTTTAGAGAGTTATTATTAAGAGCTGCATTCTTCAAAAGAAAGGAAGAATAGAAAAAAGACTGTGTCCTACTTATTATAAAGTATATCACCTCAAGATGTGGAATAGCAGTTAATAAAAGCAGAAAGAAACCCTGTAACATAGTTTATTTAGTATGAATAAACACCTAAGTGATTTGATTGGGAAAAAAAGGATCTTTAGACTTTGCTCTTATAGAACAGACTTTTAGAAATAGCATTCTTATTGAGCTTTATTTCGTGATCAGAGGGATCTTTATTCTCCTACTTGCAATTTGAAATTAAGAAAATATCAGAAATAACCCACTCCTCTGTAAAGATACTGCACACCTCAAGGTGCTTTACTCAATGGTAAGCTGTTATTTTGTGCTTTGTGCTCCCAGCATAGGAAATGGAAGAGTCATAAATCATCATGGAATTGTCTGGGTTGGAAGAGACATTAAAGATCATCCAGTTCCAACCCCCTGCCATGGGCAGGGACACCTCCCACTAGGACCAGGGAGCTCAGAGCCCCACCCAGCCTGGCCTTGAACACTTCCAGGGATTTGGCAGCCACAGCTTCTCTGGGAAACTTGTTCCAGAGCCTCACTACCCTCACAGTAAAGGATTTGTCCCTGACAGCCCATCTGCCCTCTTTCAGTTTAAATGATACAAATATTCTCGGAGTTTTTTGTTTGTTTTTTGGTTTTTTTTTTTTTTCCCTGCAAATAAATTAGTGGTCAGTGGGAACAGTGTGGCTTTACTGACTCTTGCTTTCTATCAACTGGCAAGATGCAACTCTGCCATTTTGTAGAAAAAACATATAGCTGGTGCTATAGTGATTAATGGAAAAGGGACTATCTCTGTTCTGATGCTTGATTAATCCTTCTAAATGCACTTCTAAATACACAAGGATCTCACTCTGCTCACTAAACTCAGAACTGCTGTCCTTTCACAGCACAGAAAATAAGACCACCATCTGTTTCTTTGTAAATACTTTATCTAAAGAGATTGTTGTAGAGGCAAAATAAATTCGGAGAATGAAATAGGAAAAATGTAATTTGAAGTTGTCACAATACAAGTAAATAGGAGATGAAGATGGATGATGGTGGGTGGTCTGGAAGCCTGTCTTAAACCATATGGCCTGATCTAAGACCTAAGATATAAATCAAAAATTTATGGTTTCCTAAAGATATTTCAGTTACAAAGACCTATGTAAATCATTAAAACTGCAGAAACAGTCCTATTGTTACCACTGCTTATAGTTCTTTTAGTTATTTACGAGTACGGAAGTTTGTTATTTAAATATTGTGACATTTGCAAATGCATTGTATGTTACCATAAACTCCAATTTATAGCAAAACAAACTGCTTCAAGCTGTGCTGGATGGAGCAAATGGAAGCTGCAGGTGTCTAAGGAGTAAATGGATGCCAGCTTGTTAGCTGAGGTGAGAGGCTGAGGCAACGAGCAGGCTGAACTTGCATAATGAAGAGGGGGTTTCAGGAAAGGCTGAAATTCTGCAGGCAAATGAGAAAAAGAAGCAGAAGCAAAGGTAATTTTTGTTTCTTGAGAGGGTCTGGAGATGTTAAGGTAAAGCAGGAGCTTATGGTAAGAAGCTGGATTTCTGAAGGGGCTGGAGGAGGATCACTAGAACTGGTGAGTAATTAGGCAGAAGCCAAACACCTTAGAAATAGGTGGAGGTGGTTTGGGCTGCAGATAATGAGGATTCATGGATAACCACCAGTACCAGACTGCCATACCACAGAACAAGAACAGATTCAGTGCCCTTTTAAGAAGACAGAATAAAAGAACACACTAACAACAGACAAATTAACATACTAACAATCCTTTTAGCCTGATGGCTGAAACTGCTCTTTCCCCGATTAACTCTTCCAGTGGAGTTGCTGTTCCTGTTTCTTCTTGCCCCCATAACACCACTTATTTTGTATCAAAACCAGCACTTGCATGGCTGCAGATGGAATACCAGGGAAGAACTAATTCAGCTGCAAAGCACCCTTGCATCCTGCTCAGAACCTTACCTCATAAACACTCCCTCCAACTCAAGGCAAGCTGCTATGCAGGGCTACAGTGCCTGAGGCAGCAGCCACTTTCCATGGGGAATAAATATGGGGAACTGGTGGGTGTGCAATGGTTTGAAAAAGAGCCAAGAACTCTGAAGGAGTCAAACCTCCTCTGCTATCCAGTAAAGCTGCCACAGACTGTGCCTTCTTCAGGACTGAAGCAGAAGTGACCACAGGCATTCAGCAATCGCTGCTTCTACCAAATATTATTCACAACACAAGCTTGCTGAAAATTGTCTATTAGCTAGAAAATTACCATAATGAGATTCAAGGACCTATCCACAACCACCTTTAGAGGAAGCTCTCCATTTTTTTTTTTTTTTTGTCTTATACCTGTCTGTGTGTAAACCATGGACCAAAAGTAAATGAGAACTTCCGTTCAGCAAGAGGTACTGGGTTTAGTAGAGAAAAATACCTTTTCCCTCAAAATACTGTCCTTTAAAAAACAGTGCAATCATAAATCTTTGTTTCAAACTTGTGTGATCTTATACATCTGGCAAGCTCCACTATAAAATGTGTGAGCAATTTTCAGATACAAGAGCCTATTTTACCACCCTACTATTAACATTTACCATTGACACAGTTCTCTTCATAGAATCTGTGAAGCTGGCACTATGAACAGTAGGAAGAAATAAATGCAAAACAAGCTCTTTCTTTGGCTCTTGCCCAGCTAAGTCACAGAAACCCAGAAGCTCACAGTTCAGTCTTACCAGATTTTTACCACAGGTGAAATGCTTCACTTTTTAGTTGTGAACTCTATCATATGTGCAGTGCAAAAATGTATAAATAACAGGAGATAAAATGATCTTGCCACCTTCACTTAGAATTCCACTCTTCCATCCACGTGGCTTTTTTAATGAGAGATTTCATTGGTGGCAAGATATTACAACAGCTCTTAAGCAGTCTGAAGAAAAAGGGAGAAAAACTTTTGCATACAAAAGAAATTAGACCTTATTTCAGATACAGGTATTCACCCTCACTTGAACTAAAAACATACTTAAAGCCTAAGCCGATGATTTCTGAGACAAATTAATGTTATCTTTACCATGTGGCCATTAACCACTCAGTCAGTGCTGACTGGAACCCTCTTGAACTTTAGTTGTACATAGTGTCAGCTATAACACAAGTTCATGTAATGCAAGTGCCCTCTTGTTCTGCAAGAGCAGACAGTGCTCAAAAGTTATAAATGCTTACTTAGACACTTCACTGTCCTTGCTACTCATCACTGTCACGAAAAAGCATCTGTGAATTTGGTATTAACATTCCAGTGAATTACATCATTGTGTTCTCATTTCTAATTGACAGAGATACAAATACAAAATACAGGGCCTAAAGCTAAATTCCTAGATCCTTATGTTGTCACCTGTGCATCAACAGACCGATCACCAGCAGTTCTAGTTTGCTGAATTGCAACCTGACCAGCACCTCACATTGTCCTTTCCAGCTCCAACCTGAAAAAACCCCAAACCATTAGAAATGATCAAGTTTCTAGTAAGAACAACTAGTTTCAGTTACTTATATTTTGAAATACTGACTGAAGCACCTTAAACATTACAAGGAGGCAGTGTACATTATGAAATTAGTGGCATGACAGAGCCCTTCTCGGCATGAAGGATGCAGATGAATTAGTGGCTATGTAATTAGAGCACGGAAGGAAGATCAGGAGAGAGGTCCCAGAATAGCAAGTCCACACAGCACTGCTGGAAATGATCTGTCCTGTTCTGGAAGCAGCCTAGCCACATTAGCATGCTGCTCTGCTGTGCCAATAAACCTTTTGAAGTTAGAATGCCCTGAGTGTAACTGGATAAAATAAGGGACTCAACTCGGGTCGGGAATCGACAAGTCTTAAATCTTGTGTTTCGGAATGTTCTGTTCCAGAGCTGAAACAAGCAGCTTAATTCCTCCTCTGCCTGACATTAGTTCTAGTAAAGCTTTCCTGTGATTGAATCTGGCTGTGCTGCTATGCCTATGATGCCTATGTCCCAGACAGAATCCACTTATTGCTAAGCTTCCACAGTGTGAAAAGAGATCAGATGCAGTCTCTTACTTCAGGATTTCCAGAAAAGTTTCTAAGAAGANAAAAAAAAAAAAAATTTGGAAAAAAAAACAAAAAAAAAAAAAAAAAAAAAAAAAAAGAGTTTTCAGTTTCTCACAGTATCAAAAGGGAAAAAAAAAAGAGAAAAGCAATAGCTTTTCTGGACTATCATCATGCATTTACTTATAAACCCCAGCAAACTAAGCACCACAAATCAGAGCTCTGGGTTTGTAGCTAAATTTTATAAGCTTCTACTGAACCTAAATAGAATAATTTTCAGATTTTCTCATTTCAGCTGTCCTTAACACAGCCCTACTGCTCAGATGTGGTCAAACCATATCAGATCTGCAAATGCTTCCTCGGTGTCACTCATTACCCTCGGCTGCAGTGCAGTATGTGGTCAAAATCAGTAAATGTGCTCACTGTCCTCATTTTGGTGCAGAGCCTGGCTTCTCTTCTAAGACAGGAGGCTCTCTTAGCACCTCTGCTTGTGTCCAGCATTCTCCCCTCCCCAAACTGTGGGTGTCCAGTCCCTGTCAAATAACCTGGCAGGCAGTTTTGTTAGAATGCCTCTTGTCAAAACATGCTAGATGAACCCTCAGCTGGTCGCTGGCCCACTTGGCAAAGCTGTTGCTGTGCTTGGCCAGCTTCTACTATATATCCACAATAGTGCCCAAATGGATCTATTCAAAAGCCAGTGAGCTTTTTTAACCTCTTCCCTGTCCCTAGCCAGGTATTGCCTGTCATAAACAACACCCATGCAAATAGTGAACATCATGGGAAAAGGTTAGAAGCAACACGCATGTGCACAAAATAACCAGGTAAATCAATTCATGGTGTTTCATAAAACTAATCCAAAATATCTCCTTTGCTTTTGAGGCTTTGGTTGTACACAAGGATTAAAAAAAGACAGAAATCTGATGCTGTTATTCTGTTACAGAAAACTCAGATGGCTTTGTGTATCCTGGAATAAAGGAAGACATAAAACTTCTACATAAACTCCTGGGATGCTATAAAACAACGAGTTTTCAATTTCTGACCCTGAACACTGTAGGTAAGTATGCCCTGCTTGTTCAGCCTATAAATTTTCAAGGTTATTTTGAAAGTGAAGAACAAAAAAACCCAAAAAAACAACAACAACAAAAAAACAATCCACAAAAAACTTCTTCTCATGAGAAAAAAAAAACCCTCAGATCAACAAGGACGGGATTTTTTTTTTTTCAACTCATCCAGACATCATTACTGATACAACTTTAAAAGTTAAACAGGCTAAGGCATGATACATACTGTATTTTTAATACATTTAAAATTCAGTTTGATTAAAGTCCAGCAGGCAGCATTGTAGGATACAGCCATAACTTCTGTGGTAGTTTTGAAAGATGTTGCTAGATATGAGCTATGGAACCAATTAGAGCTCCAGTTCAGTCTAAGGAAAAATGAGCCTCCAAAAATAGATCACTTGTATCACATGAAAGAAAAAGCAGATATACCCACAAACCACAACTAGAACACCAACACGAAATGAAACCGGATTTTTGAGGAAATGTGATGAAGGGAAATGAAATAGCTGCAAACACATTGTGCAGAGAATTTTACGCTGAGCATTTCAATTATCCAACACTGGCATGCCAGTGACTACTTTACAGATACAACTGAACTGCCTGGTACCAGTATAAAGATGAAATTAAACATCTTTCTCACCTCCTTTCCCCTCCTTTAGAGACCCAAACCCTTAAAATAATTTACATATTCAGGCTCTCTGATTGTATGCAGCCCCTTTGAGTGAAGAAAGGACACTAGAGAAGAGGGCAAAAAGATTGAATCAAAATGTGGCTTTTTGTTGTTTCTGAAAATATAACACTGTGATGGTGCTACAGTGAACACAAGAAAAAAAAAATAAAATGGTGATCTGAATGCCTCTGGATGGAATGATTATTCTCAGTTCAGCCACCTGTTAGATCACTTCCCTCAGAGTTATGAAATGTTATGCTGCACCTTTTATTTTCATCAATTGTAGCACTCCAGCATTCTACAAAGAAACAAGAATCATTGATGTTCTAATCTCTACTTATTTTTCTTTTAGCATTTTTAATCCTTTTCAGCTTCTTTTGAGGTACAGCTTCCTTCCTGCTCACAAAGAGGGCTAATGACATCAATAGACTGCTCATGAGGGCACTTGTAACAAAACATTTGCAAAAGAATTCCAGTGCTTTTGAAATAATTCAAATTTTTTTTCAGAAGACAAAACTGAACTAGCTTCATCCTCCACCCCCCTTCCAACGTAATTAAAAAAAAATACACACACACACATTTTTTGTTGTGGCTTTCTGAAACATTATGAAAAAAAATCTCTTGCTTGTCTTTGTGTTGATCAGTGAGAATAAAAAAGACTTGCACCAAGTTGGAAACAAGTCAAAATGCCCTTTCTGACTTGTTAATGAAATCCTTCTTATGTACAAAAGGCATTTACTCACCACCTTAATGGTCACACTGCAAGTAGATTTTATCTTGCTGGAGATTCATTTATTTCAATGAGAAACTAATCTCTTTTGTGGGATTCATATAAAGGATTTGAATTTTAAAATAAAAGAAAGGAATTGTTTACCTGCAGTAGGTAATAATACCTTTGGAAATACCATCTATAGATATTGACTACTGAATCATGAAGCATTAACCTGGCACACTTAAGTGAGTTCATGCTGCAAAAATATAATGACTCTATGCTTCAGACCAGCACAGAAAAAAATGAAGACAAAATTAAAATTAGATTCCAACCACACTCAGAAAAAATAAAGGAAAATTGTAAAAAAACATTGCTAGAGAAAAGGTTTGGAAATGTATGTGAAAAGCTTCTGCTTGAAGCCTTGCAAATTGCATTTGAAGGGACTGACCTGACATAAGGTTGGCAATGGATGCAACTGGAGCTTTAATTGACTAAGCTTGGACATCTGCCTCAACTGTCAATCCTCCTAACAATAAGATTGATAGATGCAAGCTAATCGCCAATTAGGGGCAGCACTTCCAGATCCGGGCTGGGGCTGGAGAAGCTGGGTGAACTGGCACAGAGGTGGATAAAATGACTGTGCAGGGGAGAGAGAGAGAGAGATTTGTCTGTTTCTTTCCAGAGACCAGGAGATCATCTTAGGCTGAATTCACAGAGCAAAGCAGCACAGTAATGAAGGAAAGGGAGAAATGCTGGCTCCACAACTGCGTGACCAACCTCCATCTCCTCCTAAGGCACTTTGGAGCAATACCCAGTATGGTTTTACTTGCACAGCCATTAGCATCCCTTTCCTTCTAGAATACAAAGTATTTCAGCAGTATGTAATGTGACTGCATTAGCTGTCTGCTTTTCTTCCTCCCCCAAATTCAAATGCATTATCTAGTCCTTGTATCTCTTCCACATCCTTCTTAACAGGTTACTATTTATAATAAAAATCATTAGGATTCCTTTTGCTCCTAATATGTTTAAACTCCTTCTGGACTGTCCTTGCTGGCTGCTGGTTAAAGATTATGTTCTCATTTTCTCTATAAATTTTCTACCCTTGCTAGCTTTGGATATATTGCCTTTAGGAAAAAAAAAAACAACTCCTTTTTCCTCCTACATTAGCAACTGATTTATTTCTTTCCACTGGCTCAGACTTTTAAAAACATAGAATCATAGACTACAGTGAGTTTGAAGGGATCCATCAGGATCATGAAGTCCAGCTCCTGACCTCGTGCAGGACACCTCAAGAATCTCATCATGATGATGAACCTTGTCTCTTCTCTCCCCTTTCCCTCCTCTAGATTGTGGAATTGTGTCTTTGTGAACACAGACTGTGGGTTTCATAGTTTAGAGTTATTGATATTTGGGATTCACATGTAAAGCCACCGTGGTACACCATGAGAGCACTTCAATGAATTATAATTATATTCAGAACACAAAAATAGTGTAGTGAATGTCTTCTTCTTCTTCTTTTCCCTCCACTGTCAACAGTTTGTTTTTTTCAAGACACACGCCAACTTCTTTAAATACGCCTTTTGTAAGTAAATCTGCACAAGCACTTTGATTTGGATTTATGTGCTTGAAGAGTAAAATTGTTAAGAAATGTGGTGGCTTTTGGGAGTAAATACTTGTTTCTATTGTTGTTTATCTCTCCATTCTAGCCTTCATGTCAACAGAAAACTGCTCATGAAAGCAGCAGTTGAGGTTATAACAAAAGTTGCCAGGATTGAGAATGAATAACTGGCAGGACAAAACCTCCAGCAAGGCACATCTACCACCAAACAGTGCAGTGCTTTTTTCCCCCAGAAAACCCTAAATGGTTTCTGGGGTGATTTAGTAGCATGGAGTAGACACTAACAGGTACACCACATTAAATAATCCCTAATATGCTTTCAAAATAATCTACTTCTACTTTGCCTCTGACTTGGACACATATATCAACCACACCCAGAATAAAAACAAAGTTTTTAGGGTGCCTCATGAGATGTTTTCCCATTAACCACTGGAGCTAAGCTTTTTCCAAGAGCAAATGCTTATTAGGTATCTCTGTACAGTCGAAGTTCTCTGTTTATTGTTTAAAATGAGCATTATTCAAAATATCTGAATTTATTCTGCAGTGCTTAATAGGGAACTAGTACCTTTGGGGAGGGGGAAGTAGAAGGGAGGAAGGAAAATAACTTAGGCTTGCATTTTTATATCTCTGTGGTCAAAGAAGTCTCTACCTACCTAAAAAGCCAAGGAAGTGTCTTCCAGATACTCATGTCTGCACCAAATAAATTCTGCCTCTAGCACACAAATATTTTGCAGTGGCAGCTGACTGTCCTGCTGTTGGCTGGTAATGGAAATGCCAGAAATACCTGAAGTCCCAAGGGTTAAATAATTTCTGTAACAATAATGATCAAGCCATTAAACATACATGAATATTTAATTCCAGCTGCACTTAGTTCCAGTCTTAATTGTCAAAACCACTTTGCTAAAAATATGCAAATAAATTATCTATTCTCCTCATTTATGCAACATCTTCACCTCCAGATTTAGGACAAGGAGTTAAATCCACCAGAAAGCCATTTTAGTGACTTGTTTTGCCAATTTTGTCCATTATGCACTAGGACTATGAACTAGGACCAAGAATAGTTGTGGCATCATCCATTCTCCTTCACCACTCTTTCTTTTTACCATAATTTTCACATCTTTCTCACGATCTATTGAAAATAATTCCTCCACAATGACTTGGCTTTATCATCAATGCTTTTCCCTTGATCCAGGAAAAAACTCCACTGTCCAGCTTCAGGCTTTCAAAGCAGCCTTACATTCAAAGTGTGGGAAAAACTCAGGGTTAAAATCTGATGTGTGGAGTGCAATTCGCTTTAAACATAAAATTATTTTAATGGCACTACTGAAAGTGCCCCTAAGCATTCTCCAGAAGCCATTAAGCCATTCAGTGCTTCCTGCAGTGCTAGAAACTCCACGTACTCCGGCCCCATGACTGCTCCATGTGGATCTTTTATCTAGAAGAGCTATATAGCAATGAGAAACAGCAGTGACTGGCACATTGCAATAAAAAAAAATATATATGGCTTATTTTTAATTAGTTTAACTAAGTTTTTTAAGAAATATGCCTTTTTTTTCTGCTACATTTACTTTGTCAAGACATGTAGATATGAAAGACTTATAATGATGTTACTTAAATAACTGGAAGAATAAAACCAGGCAAATAAAGCTGGACAATCTACAACTATTGGAAACAAAACTTTCAAAAGTAAACTTGAAAGTTGTACACTACAACCATTAGCAAAGAAAGGAGCAGTAAATTAAGTGACAGGGTAGATAACCCTAAAGGCAGGCCAAATGCACACCTAAAACTTGTGCCTTGAGGCAAAATCTTAATTCATTGAGTTACAAACCCATTTTCCAGTGTTGCCTGCTGGAGGCCAAAGAGCATTTTCACATCATTTTTTATAAGTCAGCAGAGGAGCTGACTGCTACAATTTAGTGCTTTTTTAGAGTGCAAATGAAGTTATTTTTCTGTCATTGGGAAAATCTGAACTTTGCAAAGCCTAATTAAAAGACATTTATTGCATTTCATACAGTGTGTTCAAAAAGATGAGTGAATTTTAAAATAAAATACTGCTGCAGATGAGTGTGACAACATAACTGAATCTTTTGCATGGAAGATCTATTGTAGACAATGTGGTTTTATTATATTTGAAGGACTGAATTTTATCAAGCTGAATGAGTAGCAAAAAATGTTTTTATTAGGCTGGCTTAGAAATGTGATCAAATTTGGACTAACATCATCAAGGTCTAGTGTGAGTCATAAAAGGAAGATGAGAAAATCAGAGTCTTTCATCCTCACCCCACACAAGAACCTACCTAAGAAAACAGCAGGTGGGACAAGCTTCAAAATGAACAATATTGATGGGAAAGGTGGAAAAAAACACAGCCCTAGAACATATTTGTGAATATGTGAGTGTGAATGTTAAGTTTAAGAAAATCTCTTTGTGCATTAATTCAATGACAGACAGTACAGGGAAGGTTTTTTCAGGAATATTGGACTTCTCACAGTTTCTTTTTTGTTTATATATATATATATGTCTAACTGTTACAAGGCTACACTACCACTATCTTTTTCTTTTCAATCTCAGAGAAAAAGCGAAATTATATCAAGAAACGTACCTTGCCATGGACTATTCCTCCATTTGTTTCCTAATGTTTTTCTAAAGTAAAGCAGCAACATAAAAAGATATTCCCAGATTATCCAACTAATGCATTATTCCAAAGGAAGAACTGACGAGCGTTGTCATGAAGTGGATGCAGAATTACCCTGCCCTATATTTCTGCAGCAGACTCCATACAGGGAATCAAGCTTTCAGGCAGTCTGGCACTGGCTGTCCTCTTTTCAAAAAGAAACTACCATCCTAAAATGTAAGTGTGAAAAATCAGTTCTTAGCCAAGCCATTACATCTCAACATCTTATGTTTTCAAGCTGTAAAACAACATTTTATTTATGCCCCTATGCCCACACTAAGATATTTCAGGTGTTTAACATTCCTGGTGAAGAGGTTAACAAAAACAAAAGGTAGAATTGCCACAAGTTATTGTGTAACTGTAGAGAAAAAGTCAAAGGNAGGAAGGAAAGGAAGGAAAGGAAGTCTTCAAGTTGGCACTTATACCAGGAATGGAGAAAAATATCAAAACCTCCATTTTCTTTTTTTCCTAGCCCACTTGCCTCTTTTTCATATTTTCCTCTTCAACACAGAAATATTGGTCTCATGCACTGAATCTGAGCTATAATTTATTGCTCAGCATGTTGCTTCCTTGAATTTGACTCTGTATTGTCCAACTTCCCCATCTAATGTGACAGAATTTAGAACATCTTTATGTGGCAAAGTAGATGTTTATTTACAGATATGATTAATCCAGAGAATCCCAGAATCCTCTAGTGCTAAATATGCATTTTAGCATTCTATATTCTGTTTTAAGATATACTGGCACAGAACAGGAGTAAGGGTAAAGGCAGACATTTTAATGTTCCTAATCACAGGGAACACGTAGATATAAGAACATGAAGCAAAGCAAGACTGGAGATACCTTGTGAAATGGTGGCTTCCTCCTTTTCTCCACATATATTTATAGCAAGAACATCAATCTCTCCCTCAACAGATGATCTCCATCATCTTCTGCCTCCACACAGGTATGTTAGAAAGCCTTTTTCCCAAAACACGAGCATGATTGTCAATGGGAAAAACTTTTTTTTTTTTTTTTGTAAGTACTTT